>JARBWK010000012.1:11178312-11226124 GCA_030556195.1 Anolis apletophallus
GTTATTCTGGGTTATAGGGCTGTGTGGAAGGGGCCTTAGCCCACACTGCCATATAATCTGGTTCAAGCAGATATTGTGGGCTTTCTGCCTTCTTATTCTGGGTTATAGGGCTGGTGGGAAGGGGCCCGTGCCCACACTGCCATAGAATCGGGTTAAAGCAGATATTGTGGGGTTTTCCTGCCTTGTTATTCTGGGTTATAGGGCCGTGGAAGGGCCTGAGGGCCACACCGCCATATAATACGGTTCAAAGCAGATACTGTGGGGTTTTCTGCCTTGTTATTCTGAGTTATAGGGCTGTGTGGAAGGGGCCTGAGCCCACACTGCCATATAATCCGGTTCAAAGCAGATATTGTGGGGTTTTCTGCCTTGTTATTCTGGGTTATAGGGCTGTGTGGAAGGGGCCTGAGCCCACACTGCCATATAATCCGGTTCAAAGCAGATATTGTGGTGTTTTCTGCCTTGTTATTCTGGGTTATAGGGCTGTAGGGAAGGGGCCTGAGGCCACACTGCCATATAATCCGGTTCAAAGCAGATATTGTGGGGTTTTCTGCCTTGTTATTCTGAGTTATAGGGCTGTGTGGAAGGGGCCTGAGCCCACACTGCCATATAATCCGGTTCAAAACAGATATTGTGGGGTTTCCTGCCTTGTTATTCTGGGTTATAGGGCTGTGGGGAAGGGGCCTGAGCCCACACTGAGTTCAAAAGCAGATGTGGTGTTTTCTGCCTTGTTATTCTGGGTTATAGGGCTGTGTGGAAGGGGCCTGAGCCCACACTGCCATATAATCCGGTTCAAAGCAGATATTGTGGGGTTTACTGCCTTGTTATTCTGGGTTATAGGGCTGTAGGGAAGGGACCTGAGCCCACACTGCCATATATCCCAGTTTCAAGCAGATATTGTGGGGTTTCCTGCCTTGTTATTCTGGGTTATAGGGCTGTGTGGAAGGGGCCCGAGCCCACACTGCCATATAATCTGGTTCAAGCAGATATTATGGGGCTTTCTGCCTTATTATTCTGGGTTATAGGGCTGTGTGGAAGGGGCCTGAGCCCACACTGCCATATAATCCGGTTCAAAGCAGATATTGTGGTGTTTTCTGCCTTGTTATTCTGGGTTATAGGGCTGTAGGGAAGGGGCCTGAGCCCACACTGCCATATAATCCGGTTCAAAGCAGATATTGTGGGGTTTTCTGCCTTGTTATTCTGGGTTATAGGGCTGTGTGGAAGGGGCCTGAGCCCACACTGCCATATAATCTGGTTCAAGCAGATATTATGGGCTTTCTGCCTTATTCTGGGTTATAGGGCTGTGTGGAAGGGGCCTGAGCCCACACTGACATATAATCCGGTTCAAAGCAGATATTGTGGTGTTTTCTGCCTTGTTATTCTGGGTTATAGGGCTGTAGGGAAGGGACCTGGTCACACTGCCTTATAATCCGGTTCAAAGCAGATACTGTGGGGTTTTCTGCGTTGTTATTCTGTGTTGAAGGGGCCTGAGGCCACACTGCCATATAATCCGGTTCAAAGCAGATACTGTGGGGTTTTCTGCCTTGCTATTGTGGGTTACAGGGTTTCCTTTTCGGCCCTGTCTACACTGCACTGCTATCGCGCTGTGATTCTACTTCAGTTTGCCACCGTGATTGGTAACTTTGTTGAGAGGCAGCAGAAAAGTTCTCAACGGTCTCTCCCTGAGGCGGCGCCTCTTAGCATTCTGACGCGCGTTTCCATGGCAATTAAAGCGGGACAGTCACCCCCTCCCCTCCAGGAGAGAGAGAGTGGCAGTTTCCCCCTGTTGGGCTGCCTCGCGCCAGGCTTCTTGAGCGGGGGCTCTTCCCGGCGCGAGCCTCCCCCCCCCCCTCCCTCCGGGTCTGGAAGGCAAACCCAAGACGCCCTTCCAAGAACCTCCCTCCACTCCCGCTGCTCTACTGGAAGTCTGTGTGTGTTTTGCATATGTGGTGAGAGAAGGAAAAAAAAAGAGGAGAGGGGGGTGTCACCGTTTCGTGACGGCGGTGACGACAACACACACACACACACTCTGTTCCTTTCCCTTCAGTCCGCGCGGACGGCGCTTGGCTCCCTTCCTCCTCTTGTGTTTCTCCCTCTCCGCCCGGCTCTTGCCCCGCCTTGCCCCATGTTCAGCCCGGACAAACTGTTGGGGCAGCTCTCCAAGCTGGACCGCTACGGGAACATGGCCTCCATGGGGGATTTCAGCTCGGTCAGCGCCAACATCCCAGCCACCCGGGTGGAAGTGTCCGTCTCCTGCAGGTAAGGGCGGCCGGGGGTGCCTGGGGTGGCTCCTGAGGGCGGCCTCCCCTCGAGGTGGGTTTTGCGTTTCTTGGGCGAGGAGGCGCCCCCTTTTTAGGGCGCGGGCGGGAGGAAAAGGGAAAACCTCCCCTTGCCTATTCAGGGCGCCCCCTTTGGACGTGGCATGGGGTCCCACGCAGGGCAGCCCCCACTGGGGACGCCTCCCACCCAACAGGAGTTGTGCATGAGTGTATATTTGACTGTGATTTCACATTGATTGTAGTATTTTCAGTTTATGTTCTATGTAATTGATTGTGTTGTGTTTTTGATTTATTATTATTATTCCCCGAGTTACAGACATCTGACTCACAAACCACTCATAGTTAAGAACAGGGGTGAGATAATGGGGAGTGAGAGTAATCTATCCCCAGGAATGGAAATCCACAGCAGGAAGAGTGGTCAATAATAATAATAATAATAATTATTATTATGTGTCCCCGAGTTACAGACATCTGACTCACTAACCACTCATAGTTAAGAACAGGGGTGAGATAACGGGGAGTGATTATTAATCTATTATTAGGAATATTAAATCCACAGCAGGAAGAGTGGTCAATGATAATAATAATAATAATGTGTCCCCGAGTTACAGACATCTGACTCACAAACCACTCATAGTTAAGAACAGGGGTGAGATAATGGGGAGTGAGAGTAATCTATCCCCAGGAATGGAAATCCACAGCAGGAAGAGTGGTCAATAATAATAATAATAATAATTATTATTATGTGTCCCCGAGTTACAGACATCTGACTCACTAACCACTCATAGTTAAGAACAGGGGTGAGATAACGGGGAGTGAGAGTAATCTATCCCCAGGAATGGAAATCCACAGCAGGAAGAGTGGTCAATAATAATAATAATTATTATTATTATGTGTCCCCGAGTTACAGACATCTGACTCACTAACCACTCATAGTTAAGAACAGGGGTGAGATAACAGGGAGTGAGAGTAATCTATCCCCAGGAATGGAAATCCACAGCAGGAAGAGTGGTCAATAATAATAATTATTATTATTATGTGTCCCCGAGTTACAGACATCTGACTCATAAACCACTCATAGTTGAGAACAGAGGTGAGATAACAGGGAGTGATTATTAAGTTATTATTATTATTATTATTATTATTATGTGTCCCCGAGTTACAGACATCTGGCTCATAAGAACATAAGAACATAAGAAGAGCCATGCTGAATCGGGCCTCAGCCCATCTAGTCCAGCATTCTGTGTCACACAGTGGCCCACTAGTTGTACACAGGGATCTCTAGCAGAAAGGAGGGCAAAACCCTCGCCTGCTCCCGACCCCCCACAACCAGTACCCGGGGAAAATCCTGCCTGCCTCCATCAACACAGAGGTGGCACTTGGATGTCCTTTTCAGTAACTACCGATACACTTGGTATCCATGAATCTGTCTAATCCTGCCTTGAAGCTGTCCAGGCTGACCGCTGTCACAACCTCCTCTGGAAGTGAGTTCCATAACCCAAATATTTCCCTTTATTAGTCCTAACTTTCCTACCTTGGAGCTTTAGGGAGTGCCCCCTAGTCCTAGTGTTGGGTGACAGAGAAAATATGTTTTCTTTATTCACCTTTTCTATCCCATGCATGCTTTTATACACTTCGATCAAGTCACCTCTTAAACGCCGTCTTTCAAGGCTGAAAAGACCAAGGCGTTGCAACCTGGTTTCATAAGGGAGCTGCTCCATCCCTTGGATCATTTTTGTCGCCCTTCTTTGTACCTTTTCCAGTTCCGTTATATCCTTCTTGAGGTGCGGTGACCAGAATTGTACACAGTACTCCAGATGTGGCCTCACCATAGATTTGTAGAGAGGCAATACAACATTTGCCGACCTATTTTCGATTCCCTTCCTGATCATGCCAAGCATAGAATTTGCTTTTTTCACTGCTGCTGCGCACTGGGTTGACATCTTCATTGAGCTGTCCCCCAAAACCCCAAGATCCCTTTCCTGGTTTGTCTCAGAAAGCTTTGATCCCATCAGTTGATAAGTGTATTTGGGGTTCTTTGCCCCGATGTGCATGACTTTACACTTGTTTAGGTTAAAATGCATTTGCCACTTTGTTGCCCATTCACTCAATTTCGAGAGATCTTTCTGGAGCTCTTTACAGTCAGTTTCATTTTTAACTACCCTGAACAGTTTAGTGTCATCTGCAAACTTTGCTACCTCACAATTTACTTCTACATCCAGATCATTAATGAATAAATTAAAAAGTAACGGACCCAAAACTGAACCTTGGGGTACGCCACTTCTCACCTCTTTCCACCCAGAGAAATGTCCGTTTATTACCACCCTTTGTTTCCTACAGTTTAGCCAGGTTCCAATCCAGGACAAGACCTGTCCCCTGATTCCATGGCTGAAGAGCTTATTTAGGAACCTTTGGTGAGGGACTTTGTCAAAAGCCTTTTGAAAGTCAAGGTAAACAATAAACCTCATAAACCACTCATAGTTGAGAACAGGGGTGAGATAACAGGGAGTGATTATTAAGTTATTATTATTATTATGTGTCCCCGAGTTACAGACATCTGACTCATAAACCACTCATAGTTGAGAACAGGGGTGAGATAACAGGGAGTAATTATTAAGTTATTATTATTATTATTATTATGTGTCCCCGAGTTACAGACATCTAACTCATAAACTCATAGTTAAGAACAGGGGTGAGATAATGGGGAGTGAGAGTAATCTATCCCCAGGAATGGAAATCCACAGCAGGAAGAGTGGTCAATAATAATAATAATTATTATTATTATGTGTCCCCGAGTTACAGACATCTGACTCACAAACCACTCATAGTTAAGAACAGGGGTGAGATAACAGGGAGTGAGAGTAATCTATCCCCAGGAATGGAAATCCACAGCAGGAAGAGTGGTTTATTATTATTATTATTATTATTATTATTATTATGTGTCCCCGAGTTACAGACATCTGACTTCCAAACCACTCATAGTTAAGAACAGGGGTGAGATAACAGGAAGTGAGTAATCTATCCCCAGGAATGGAAATCCACAGCAGGAAGAGTGGTCAATTATTATTATTATTATTAAATATTAGTCCCCAAGTTACAGACATCTGACTCACAAACCACTCATAGTTAAGAACAGGGGTGAGATAACAGGGAGTGAGAGTAATCTATCCCCAGGAATGGAAATCCACAGCAGGAAGAGTGGTTTATTATTATTATTATTATTATTATTATGTGTCCCCGAGTTACAGACATCTGACTTACAAACCACTCATAGTTAAGGACAGGGGTGAGATAACAGGAAGTGAGTAATCTATCCCCAGGAATGGAAATCCACAGCAGGAAGAGTGGTCAATTATTATTATTATTATTATTAAATATTAGTCCCCAAGTTACAGACATCTGACTTACAAACCACTCATAGTTAAGAACAGGGGTGAGATAACAGGGAGTGAGAGTAATATATCCCAAGGAATGGAAATCCACAGCAGGAAGAATGATTTTTTGGGGTGGGGGAGGCGTCTTCACTGAAGCTGCATCACCAATCCTTGTTTCCACAACAAGCCAAATGTTTCGAAATCCAATGGTCACATGGACAGAAAGTGAGTTGAACTCTTCTGAACAGGGGCACAGACAGCAATACAAGCCTCACAGGGGTATTAACCCTTCTCTGTGGTATCCTAAGCTATTTTTATTATTATTTACTAGCTTGGGGACCCGACGGTGCCCGGGTTATTTGAGAAAAGCATTGTGTGCCAAGGTTGGTCTTTATCCGTTATTTCTGTGGCTCGCAGTGTTCTCAGGAAGTTAGTGAAGGTACTGCAAATCCCATCGTGCATGGTCCATCCTCCTCCAAACACCACCAGGATGTAAGGTGGGTTATGGAGGGGCTGTCTGCCAAGTTTGGCCATGATCCATCATTATTGGGAGAAGCAGTGGTATCATGAACTTACTGAAGGTACTGCAAGTCCCATCATCTGGATGTAGAGTGGGTCATGGGGGCTCTGTGTGCCATGTTTGCTCTGTATTGGTCATTGGAGGAGGTTCGCATAGTTTTCAGGAAGTGAGTGAAGGTAGTGGAAACCCCATCATCCATGGTCCACCCTCCTCCAAACTGCAGCAGGATGTAGAGTGGGTCATGGGGGCTCTTTGTGCCAAGTGTGATCTTGATCCGTCATTGGATGAGGGTTGCAGTAGTCTCAGAAAGTGAGTGAAGGTACTTCAAGTCCCATCACCCGTGGTCCATCCTCCTGCTAACAGCACCAGGCTGTAGAGTGGGTCATGGGGGCTCTGTGTGCCAAGTGTGGTCCTGATCAGTCATTGCATGAGGGTTGCAGCAGGCTCAGGAACTGTGTAGAGGTACTTCAAGTCCCATCGTCCGTGGTCCGTTGTACTCCAACAGCATCATGATGTACATTGGGTCATGGGGGCTCTGTGTGCCAAGTTTGGACTTGATCAGTCATTGGAGTAGGTTCGCAGCAGTCTTGGGAAGTGAGTGAAGGTACCTCAAGTCCCATCATCCATGGTCCATTCACCCTGCAAACTGCACCAAGATATAGAGTGGGTCATGGGGGCTCTGTGTGCCATGTTTGCTCTGTATTGGTCATTGGATGAGGGGCGCATTGTTTTCAGGAAGTGAGTGAAGGTACTGCAAGTCCCATCATCGGTGGTTCGCTGTTCTCCAAACTTCAGTAGGATGCAGAGTGAGTCATGGGTACTCTGTGTGCCAAGTTTGTAGAGGCTGGCTGATCTGAAGCCCTAGTGGGAGTCATTCCTGACAGCCTGTGGGCCTTTCCTTTTCCCTCTCTGCCTCCTAAGAGTGTCGGAATGTTGGAGGTGGCTGGCCAATCATGAGTCCGTATGCAAATTCTCCCTCAGTGGCATCCAATCCCCTCTCTGCCTCCTTGGAATGGTGGAATGTTGGTTGTTGGCCAATCAGAGGCGATATGCAAATAACCCCTCTGTGGCAGCCAATCGGAACGCTGCCACAAATTCCTCCGCAAACATTCACTTTTATTATATTATATTATATTATATTAATTATATTAATTATATTATATTATATTATATTATATTATATTATATTATATTATATTATATTATATTATATTATATTATTTATTTATTTACAGTATTTATATTCCGCCCTTCTCGTCCTACAAGGGGACTCAGGGCGGATCACAATGCAAATATGCAGGCAAACATTCAATGCCATAGACACACAACATATATTAGACAAACACTCAGAGGCTATTTAACATTCCAGCTTCGGGCCACCAGGGGGAGCTGACGCATTCCTTCATTCTTTTGCATACTTCCTGGAGATTTTATGGCATCGTAAATCAGTTAAATTAGCCTTCCCACAAAGTGGTACCTAAGTTTCTTACTTGACAGATGCAACTGTCTTTCGGTCTGCAAAGGTCGACAACACAATTTGGTCGAGATCTCATGGAACTGTCTTCTCTGCTCCCTGCTTTACTCTGGCCTCAGAGCTGCCTTATGGCTAGATTTACACTTTAAATGCATCTATTCCAACTTACAAACCATTTCAACTTAAGAACAAGCCTACAGAACCTATCTTGTTTGTAACTTGGGGCCCTTCCAGACATGTCCTATATCCCAGGATCTGATCCCAGGTTTTTTTGTTTATCCCAGATTATCTGGCAGTGGGGACTCATATAATCCAGTTTAAATCAGAAAACCAGGGATCAGATCCTGGAATATAGGGTCTGTCTAGATGGGCCCTTGTGGACTGCCTGGATGTGAAAGGAAGATCTGCTACGAATTCTATGCTCGTTTTCCTGGATGTGAGCGGGTAGCAACATGATTGAAACAATTTATTGATCCATTTCGTTTGTTCGTATGTGTGTGTGTGTGTGTGTGTGTAAGGAGTGAAATCCCTCTTCTACACAACTTGGTGCCTGTGAGATGTCCACTCGGGGCAGTCAAGAGCAGCAACTCTCCATTTGCATGCTCTTTAAACTGATGGCTTTCATAGTTGAAGACTACAAGCCAAGGATCCCCTTCAAAAGAAGCCACAACGCACATAGAGCGAACTGGCACCCCTGAGGATTGCTAGGTGCCAGATCAACATCGTTCCTGGTTGTTTGAGAGTTAGTATTAAAAATCGGCCAAATACTATACCTCATGTTATGACATACATAAGTATCAACTTGATGTTAATATTGAAATGCAGTAATTCAAAGTAAATTTGGACAAAGTTGGTAATGTAACAGTTTTATTGCATTATACATGTATTTCTACTTATTTATTTATTATTTATTTATTTACGACATTTATATGCCGCCCTTCTCACCCCGAAGGGGACTCAGAGCGGCTTACTATATATATATATATATATATATACACACACACACACACATATATACACACAATATATATATTATATTATTAACATAGCACAATATCAGTACTATACCATTATATTGTAATATTATTAGTAATATTACATGTAATATAAAATATATAATTACATTATAATATTTATAATTATAATAATATAATTATAATATAATTATATTATAATATAATATAATATAATATAATATAATTATTATATAATATATAATTATATAATTATAATAATTATAATTACATTATAATAAAGTATTATTTCTTCCAAAAAAATTGCTGGTTGCTTGGGAGTTTTGGTTCCTTATGTTCTGGTAACTGAGAGTCCATTGTGGATTGATTGGGAAGATACACATTATTTAAAAATAACAAGACACCTTTACTTGCAGTGATATCCAGAGGGTAGCAAGCTTCCTGTAAGGACTCCCTTCTCTCTCTCTCTCTCTCTCTCTCTCATACACACAGACACACAGACACACACAGCAATCCCTAGAAGGACTAGATTTCCTTTCCTGTCTATTTTGAAAAGAGAAGTGCCTCACTTGAACTTGTGTTTTGTGGAAGGGAACACGATTAATTAATTTGTGTCTGAACTCGTTCCCTTTCATTATTTTATTTATTTACAGCATTTCTACCCCGCCCTTCTCAACCCCCCCTGGGGGGGGGTACGACAGACGGGACGGCTAACAAAGGCAGCAATTCGATGCCACAAAACAATATAAACCATAAAAACATTAAAATAGTAACAGTTAAACACATAATCAGCATTCACTTAAGTTAAAAACAGTATTCCGTCCACAAATCTAGATCAGTAAACAGCAAGCCATATCCTCATCAATCAACTTGCCAGTCCAATTCCAGTCCAAGGTGCTGCATTATGCTATTGTGCCAAAGGCCTGGTCCCATAACCAAGATTTTACTTTTCCCCCAAATGCCAGGAGGGATGAGATTGATCATATTTCGCTTGGAAGCGCATTCCACAGGCAGGGAGCCGCCGCTGAGAAGGCCCTATCTCTAGTCCCCACCAGCCGCATTTGAGATGCTGGCGGGAGCGAGAGCAGGGCGTCCCCGGATGATCTTAAATTACGAGGTGGGACATAGAGGCAGATGCGTTCGGACAAGTAAGCTGGGCCAGAACCGTATAGAGCTTTATAGGTCAAAACCAGCACTTTGAATTGAGCTCGGAAATGGACAGGCAACCAGTGGAGCTGACACAACAGGGGAATGGTATACTCCCTGTATGTCACTCCTGTTAGTAATCTGGCTGCCGCCCGTTGATCTAGTTGCAGTTTCCGAACGGTCTTCAAAGGCAGCCCCACGTAGAGTGCGTTGCAGTAATCTATTCGGGATGTGACAAGAGCGTGGATGACCGTAGCCAGATGGTATAATGTCATGTTCCACCTGTAGTGGCACTTTTTCATACTCCTGTGGATGTTGGAGTGTGTGTGAAATGGTTTTGCCTTATAAACCAAAAAATCCTTTGCATTGGTGCTTTTCTCTGTGTGTGTGATTTGGGCTTTCCCTGGACAGGAGGACACTTGCACATCTCAGCATTTCTTTTACCACAATTTCTGCAAAAGGACGTCGTGAGTGTCTCTCTACTTTCCCCACTCATAAACATTCTGGATGTGACTAAGATGTAGAAATGTAACAGCCTGATTTTTAATGAAAAAACAAAAAAGAATACTCATGGATTGAGATTCGGATCTGTTACCCCTTTCTGAATGGAACGAATAAGATCTTGGTCTGAAACATGTATCTGTTTAGCTGTGCTGATACTGGTCTCCCGGAACGCATGGAGGCAATGCTGTATGGTTGGGAGTTGAAATCCTCTTAGAGAGTCTAAGATGACAAAAGAAGGATAAGGCTGCCTTTCGTTTTTTTAATTCCTAGTGACTTGACATGAGAAAGTTAATGAAGCTTCTCTAGCCGATTGCTTTTCTCCACTTGATGGGCACCATTCAGCAGTGATTTAGTTAGTGTCTTTGTACACTTTCTGAGCTAGTTAAAGGCGCCCATGTGCTCTTGGTTTTGGCACTGGATCAGTTGATTATTCGTAACTCCGGGACACAAAGGCTGCTGTTCAGGTGCCTTTATTGTTAGCCTCTATCGTAGGGGTCGAGAACCTTTTTGACTCAGAGAGCCATGAAAGCAAAATATTTGGAAATTTATTTCAGTGAGAGCCATCTATCTATATATCTATCTATCTCAGGCCTGTCCAACAGGCGGCCCACGGGCCGCACACAGCCCGCCAGCCCCTTGGACCCGGCCCCCCAACCCTCCAGCAATTAAAGAAAATTCCGGAAAAAAAATCAAAAAAAAGAGTGCGCATGCGCGCGGAGTGCGCATGCGCCCCCCCGGAGTGACGCTGTAAGAGGGAGGGAGGCGCAAAGGGGAGCCCCTCTTTGCTCCTCCCTTCCTTCTCTACAGCGTCAAACCGGGCAGCAGAAGCGGCGAAACCGCCCCCCGTGATCAGCCCCACCCCGGCCCCGCCCCCCGCCGCGGCCCGCCAGGTGCTCAGTCACCGGAATTCTGGCCCTTGGCCCTGTAGAAGTTGGACAGCACTGATCTATCTATATCACATTTAAAGATTTAATTCAACTAAATATGAGTATATACGTACATACTATGAGAAAAGGATTCCCCCGGCAGAATGACAGGACACTTCAGACCTGGCTCTGCAAAAGGCATGCTCAGGACTCTGGGAAGGAAGAGAAGGTGGAAGGAAGGAAGGAAGGAAGGGGAAAGAAAGAAAGAAAGATAGGAGGGAGGGAGAGAGGAAGAAAGAAAAGAAGAATGAATTATGGAAAGGGAAGAAAAGCAGGAGAGAGACAAGGAGGGGAAAAGAAAGGAAATGGGAAGGGAGGAAAGGAAAGGGTGGGAAAAAGAAAGGAAAGGGAGTGAGGAAAAGTAAAATAAGGGAAAATAAGAAAAGAAAGAAGGGGAGAGAGGGAAGTTAAAATAATGGAAGGAGAAGGAAAGGAAGACTTGGGGGAAAAGAATAGAAGAGGAAGGGAGGGAGGAAGGAAGAGGGAGGAAGGGAGAATGGAGGAAAAAAGGATAGGGAGAGAGGGACGGAAAAGGAAGGAGAGAAGGAGAAGGAAAGGGTGAAGGGGGAGAATGGAGGAAGGAAGGAAGGAAGGGAAGATAGGGAGGGAAAAGGAAGGAGAGAAGGAATGGGTGAAGGGGAGAAAGGAAGGAAGGAAGAGGAAGGAAGAGGGAGAATGGAGGAAAGAAGGAAGGGGAGAGAGGGAGGGAAAAGGAAGGAGAGAAGGAAAGGGTGAAGGGAAGGAAGGAAGAGGAAGGAGGAAGAGGAAGGAAAGAAGGAAGAGGGGGAGGGAATGGAGGAAAGAAGGAAGGGGAGAGAGGGAGGAAGGAAAAGGAAGGGGGAGAATGGAGAAGGAAAGGGGAAAGAGGGTGGGAGAAAGAAAGGAAGGAAGAGGAAGGGAGGAAGGAAGGAAGGAAGAGGGAGAATGGAGGAAAGAAGGAAGGGGAAAGAGGGTGGGAAAAGGAAGGAGAGAAGGAGAAGGAAAGGGTGAAGTGGGAGAAAGAAAGGAAGGAAGGAAGGAAGAGGGAGAATGGAGGAAAGAAGGAAGGGAAGAGAGGGAGGGAAAAGGCAGGAGAGAAGGAGAAGGAAAGGGTGAAGGGGAGAAAGGAAGGAAGAGAAGAGGAAGGAAGAGGGAGAATAGAGGAAAGAAGGAGGGGGGGGGAGAGAGGGAGGGAAAAGGGAAGGAAAGAAGGGGAGAAGGAAAGGGAAGGAAGGGGAGAGCGGAAGGGAAGGAAGAGGGAGAATGGAGGAAGGAAAGGGTGTGGGGGAGAAAGGAAAGGAAGAGGGAGCGGAGGCCCGCTGGAGGCGAAGAGGAAGATGAGGCGCCCTGGGCCGCGAAGAGGGCACAGGGCCCCGAGAGCAGCGGGGGATGAGGAAGAGGCGGTGATGGCGCCGTGGAAGCGGCAGTCGCGGCGCATTTGCGTCACTCCTCCCCGCTGCATGCTGGGGAACCGAGGCCTGGGCTGCTCTGGAGAGCCAGATGCAATAATTAAAAGAGCCATACCTGGCTCCCGAGCTCTATCTGCTACAGAAGGAAGTAAATGGTGGGGAAATATCGATAGCATCATCTTTCTGCAAACATGGGAAGGGCAGCACACTTTCCTGTTATTTATTAGAGGAGATAGATTTCCTAAATCGGATTTATGTTAGAGGAATTAATTTGAAATTCTCTTCTTAGGCAGCAGATAATGCAGCCCAATTTCTTTGTTCCTTCTCATACCTTTCCCTCCTGCATTCCACAACTGGGCCTTTCACAAGATGTGTCTTTGTTGTGATCTATGATGCAAAAGATGTAATTAAAAGAAAACATTCTGGAGAGAGGCAACTAAAAGTACTAGTGTGTATTAAGTAGTACTAGTCAGCATTCTTTGTCTGCTTTCATAATTCTCGTTTTTAAAAAATCTTCACAGAACATCAGGTCTTGGAGCTCTGACAAAGAAGGATATCTTATTTTTCATAAAACACTTGAACTGAATAAAAAAATAGATACCGTATTTTTCGCACCATAAGACGCAGTTTTTTCCTCCCAAAGTGGGATGAAAAATCAGCTGCGTCTTATGGAGCGAAGACGCAGGCCGGGGGAGGCGCTGGAGCAGAGGGAGGGCGGCGATATACTTACCCTGTCGCTGCCTCTCCTCTTCTGTGGTCCGTTGCGGCGGCGGAGGGACGCTGGTTCGCTCTCCCTCTGCCTCCTTTTTCCTTCCCCCCACCTTTGCTTCCCTAGAGGAAAGGGCGGAGGGAAGGAAAAGGAGGCGGAGGCGGAGCGAACCGCGTCACGTCACAGCTGACGCGACGCGGTTCGCTCTCCCTCTGCCTCCTTTTCCTTTCCCCGCCCTCAAGGAAAGGGGAGGAGGAAGGAAAAGGAGGCGGAGGCGGAGCGAACCGCGTTGCGTCACAGCTGACGCGAGCGGTTCGGCCTCCCTGCCTCCTTTTTCTTCCCCGCCCTCAAAGAAAGGGCGGAGGGAAGGAAAGGAGGCGGAGGCGGAGCGAACCGCGTCGCGTCACAGCTGACGCGACGCGGTTCGCTCTCCCTCTGCCTCCTTTTCCTTCCCCCCTCAAGGAAAGGGCGGAGGAAGAAAGGAGGCGGAGGCGGAGCGAACCGCGTCGCGTCACAGCTGACGCGACGCGGTTCGCTCCGCCTCCTTTTCCTTCCCTCCGCCCTCGAGGAAAGGTTCATATCACTGAGAATCTAATGCCTCCAGATTACTACAGCAACATGCTAATAGGCTCACAAGTAAGTCTGTGGCAAGTCATAAGACAATCATCAGGAGAAATATATGGAAGAATTGAAAGAGTATTGCTACTGAGCATCCTATAGATGCAGTGCTGAAATATATATACATGTTCAAATTTTGAAATGTGGCTGAGTGGGAATTAATTTAATTTAGACTCTGCTACACTTGTGTTTTTGGCTGCACAGATTCATTATAAATATTTAATATTGTTCGCTCCGCCCTCTGCCTCCTTTTCCTTCCCCCCACCTTTTCTTCCCTCAAGGAAAGGGTGGGGGAAGGAAAGGAGGCAGAGGGCGAAGCGAACCAGCGAGCCCTCTGAGAAGACGCACCTGCTGATAAAGACTTACCTAGATTTTAGAGGGGGAGCGAAAATATTTTTTTCCTATTTTCCTCCTCTAAAATCTAGGTGCGTCTTATCAGCAGGTGCGTCTTATGGAGCGAAAAATACGGTATTTATTTTACACAGAAGATTGGAGTTCAGGGATACTGTAATTTTTTTTTCAAAGTCAGCCTTATTTATTTGATTAACTAGCTTGGGGACCCGGCAGTGCCCGGGTAATTTGAGAAAGGCATTGTGGGCCAAGGTTGGTCTTTATCCGTTACTGCAGTGTTTCCCAACCTTTTTTGAGCCGTGGCACACTTTTAACATTAAAAAAATCCGGGGGCACACCACCAACCATAATGACACTCTAACACAGTAAAGAACGGCTGGGGGATGGTTACCTGCTGGGAGCAGCTGCTGGGAGTGCCAAAGCCGGGGGAGGGGGAGAAGCCAGGCTGCGGCATGCCCCGCCCCCTCCACACGGCTTCAGTTCTCCCACAGCTTTGCCAGCCTTGAGGGGGCAGTGCCAAGCCAGTGGTGGCAGAGCCAGCACAATGCTGGCTTGGCACTGCCCCCTCAAGGCTGGCGAAGCTGTGGGAGCGCTGAAGCCGGGGGAGGGGGCGGAGCCAGGCCGCACCATGCCCCGCCCCCTCCCCCCAGCTTCAGTTCTCCCACAGAGGAGAAGCATGAGCGGTGGACGGGCTTCAGTAGGCGGGGCTCCTCCTCCGCGCGGCTTCAGCGAGTGAGGGGTGAGAGTCGTGGCGGGAGTCATGGCGGATTGGAGGCTGGCTGGGGAAACGCCGAAGGAGGCGGCGCCCCGGCCCCTTCTTCTTTTTCTTCACCACCGCTCGGCCCTTCTTCCTCCTCTCCCAAGCAGCAGGAGTTCAGCAGGAGGAGGGGGGAAGGAAGGGGGGCAGAGAGCTTTTCTCGCGGCACACCTGATGATCGCTCATGGCACACTAGTGTGCCACGGCACACTGGTTGAGAAACACTGCATTACTGGCTTGGAGACCCGGCGGTGCCTGGGTTATTTGAGGAAGGCATTGTGTGCCATAGTTCGTCATTGGTGTGGGCCACAGTGCTCTAAGGAAGTGAATTAAAGTACTGCAAGTCCCATCATCCATGGTCCATCCTCCCTCAAACTGCACCAGGTGCATCTTGGGGGGTCTGTGTGCCAAGTTTGGTCTGGTTCTGTCATTGTTGGGGGCCTAGTCAGGAAAATCAAGTTGAGGAAGCCTAACAATATCCCATCAGCTGGGGCCTAGTCAGGAAAATCAAGTTAAGGAAGCCTTGTTGTCAATTTTGGGCCTGGTCTGTGATTTATAGGGGCTGCAGTGTTGTTTGGGAAGTGAATGAGGTGAAGGTACTGCAAATCCCATCATTCGTGGCCCATCCTGCCCTAAACCACACCAGGTTGTGAAGTGGCCATTGGTCCCTTGTTTGCCATGTTTGGTCCTGATCCGTCATTGCTGTGGGCCGCAGTGGCTGACTGCCTGAGGCCTTTTGCTTTCCCTCTGAGTCACCTTAGAAGTGTATTGGGTGAAGGTACTGAACATCCCATTTCCAACAGAAAAAACTGTCAACTGGCTAACTTCAACTCCAGCCATTTATGCCTGCCTCAGGCCTATTCCTTTCCTCTCTGTGCTGTGTTGGAATGTTGGGTGGCTGGCCAGTCAGAGCCATTTATGCAAATAATCCCGGAGTGGCAGCCAATCGAAACGCTGCCACATATTCCTCCCACTGCTTGGCCGCAAACACTGACTTTTATTATATACATAGATTTATGTGGCTCACAGTGCTCTTAGGAAGTGAGTGAAGGTACTGCAAGTCCCATCATCTGTGGTACGCCCTTCTCCAAACTCCAGTAGGATGCAGAGTGAGTCATGGGGGCTCTGTGTGGCGAGTTTGTAGGGGCTGGCCGATCCAAAACCACAGTGGGAGCCATTCCTGACAGCCTGAAGGCCTTTCCTTTTCCCTCTTTGCCCCCTATGTGTGTTGTAATGTTGGTGCTGGCTGGCTAATCCTGAGTCTGTATGCAATATCTCCCTCAGTGGCAACCAATCCCCTCTCTGCCGCCTTCCCTCTCTGCCTCCTAAGAGTGTTGGAATGTTGGTGGTGGCTGGCCAAAAAAGAGTCTGTATGCAAATTCTCCCTCAGTGGCAACCAATCCCCACTCTGCCTCCTTGGAGTGGTGGAATGTTGTTGGTTGGCCAATTATGCAAATAATCCCACAGTGGCAAGCAATCAAAACGCTGCCATCAGGGCCGTAGCCAGGATTTTGATTCGGGGGGGGGGGGGCTGAGTTTGGTTCAGGGGGGGGGTGCTGAGACTGGGTAGAAGAGGGTCTACCCTAGCAAACCTTTTGTATTGTTATCCCAATAACCCCATTAATGTGGGATATAATGAGCATGGTGATCAGATCATGATTTAAATAAACATAACAGTTTAAATACTGTACCAGTACGGCCTTCTCGCGGACCACCCTGAGAATTTGGGGGAAGCCCCCTTAGCCCCCCCTGGCTACATGCCTGGCTGCCATATATTCCTCCCTCCACACCTCCGCAAACACTGACTTTTATTATATACATAGATTTATATCATGCATTTCTCTCTTAATGAGATCCAGGGCAGATAACAGGTTCTCTTAGGTTGAAAACACGGGGCAGAGCTATGCATTGCCTTTAGGGACATACAGAACACCCTCACCTCGCAACCTCTGTAATTATTATAGCCTACGGAGTATTTTTTCTTGGTTTCTTTCTTGAATGCTTGTGTCTGGAGAACAGCTTGTTTACATTTTCTTTGCATTTTCAGAGATCTTCATCAGCATGTTCATTCCCTTTCCCAGAGTATTCGGTAAACATAATTCCATTTTCTGTTGTAATGTTTAATTACAAAAGAGGGGGCTTACTTGTTAATAGAATTGATGGTTAGACAGATTTCTCATATACTTACATTAATCTCCTAGCTGAGGACCCGGCGGTGCCCGGGTTATTTGAGGAAGGCATTGTGTGCCAAGGTTGGTTCCTATTAGATGTTTATGTGGCTTACAGTGGTCTTCGGAACTTAGTGAAGGTACTGCAGGTCCCATTGGCCATGGTCCACCCCCCTCCAAACAGCACCAGAATGTAGAGTGGGTCATGGGGGTTGTGTGTGTCACATTTGGTCTTGATCATTCTCTGGATGAGGGTTGCAGTGGTCTCTGGAAGTGAGGGAAGGTACTGGAAGTCCCATCATCCATGGTCCCCCGTTCTCCAAACTGCACCAGGATGTAGAGTGGGTCATGGGGGCTCTGTGTGCCAAGTGTGGTCTTAATCCGTCATTGGATGAGGGTGGCAGCGGTCTCAGAAAGTGAGTGAAGGTACTTCAACTCCCATCATCCGTGGTCCGTCCCACTCAAAACTGCACCAGGATGTAGAGTGGGTCATGGGTACTCTGTGTGCCAAGTTTGGGCCTGGTCTCTGATTTGTAGGGGCTGCAATGTTCTGTGGGAAATGAATTGGGTGAAGGTACTGCAAATCCCATCATTTGTGAGCCATCCTGACGTAAACTGCAGCAGGTTTGTAAAGTGGGCCATTGGGCCTCTGTGCGCCAAGTTTGGTCCTGTTTCGTCATTGGTGTGGGCCACGGAGCTCTAAGGAAGTGAATTAAAGTACTGCAAGTCCCAACATCCATGGTCCATCCTCCCTCAAACTGCACCAGGATGTAGGGTGCATCTTGGGGGGGGGGTTTGCGTGCCAAGTTTGGTCTTGTTCTGTCATTGTTGGGGGCCTAGTCAGAAAAATCAAGTTGAGGAAGCCTTGCTGTCAATTTTGGGCCTGGTCTGTGATTTATAGGGTCTACTGTGTTGTTTGGGAAGTGAATGATGTGAAGGTACTGCAAATCCCATCATTCTTGGCCCATCCTGCCCTAAACCACACCAGGTTGTGAAGTGGGCCATTGGGCCCCTGTTTGCCAAGTTTGGTCCTGATCCGTCATTGCTGTGGGCCGCAGTGGCCGACTGCCTGAGGCCTCTCCTTTTCCCTCTGAGTCACTTTAGAATGTTGGAATGTGGTTGGCCAATCGGAGGAGTCCTTTATGCAAATGCCATTTCAGTGGCAACCTATCCCCTCTGTCTGGGTCCGTAGAATGTTGGAGTTCTGTGGCTGGCCAGTCAGAGCTCTTCATGCAAATAATCTCACAGTGGCAGCCAATTGAAACGCTGGCACATATTCCTCCCACCGCACCACTGCACGCAAACACTGACTTTTTAAATATACAGTACATAGAAGATAGGCAATATATGGTGCAATTTAGGTATTGTTGGTATGCTAGAGCCAGATTTCCATGACTTCCATGACAAGTAAAATCTCTTGTAGTGGAATAACTGGAAACTGCCTCGCCTAAGAAAACCCAATGAAATTCATGGGGTTGCTATAGATTCGCAGTCAACCTGAAGGCCAAGTGGTGGGGACGAGAGACAGGGCCTTTTCTGTGGTGCCTCCCCCGGCTATGGAACTCCCTCCCAAATGAAATTAGATCTGCCTCCTCCCTCCTGACCTTTAGGAAGCTAGTAAAAACATGGCTGTGGAACGAGGCCTTTACAGAATGAGGGCGGAGATCACTAATCGGCTAAGGCACAGACCACACAACATATGGATTGGAATACATGGACTGATTTGGACATGATTTTACTTTGGTGAATGGCTTTTTAAATGTAATGTTTAAATATGTATTTGGTAATGTTATTGTCGTTTTATGATGTTCAGATTTTAATGTTAGCATTGAATTTTTGCTGTCTGCCGGTCTGAGTCCCTCTGCTGAGGTTGAGAAGATCGGGGTACAAAAATCTATGTATATAATAAAAGTCAGTGTTGGCGGGCGGGCGGTGGGTGGAATATGTGCCAGCGTTTCGATTGGCTGCCACTGTGGGATTATTTGCATAAAGGACACTGATTGGCCAGCCTCAAGACTCCAACATTCTACGGCCCCAGACAGAGGGGATAGGTTGCGACTGAAATGATATTTGCATAAAGGACTCCGATTGGCCAACCACACTTCAACATTTTAAAGTGACTCAGAGGAAAAAGGAAAGGTCTCAGGCAGTCAGCCACTGCGGCCCACAGCAATGACGGATCAGGACAAAACTTGGCAAACAGGGGCCCAATGACCCACTTCACAACCTGGTGTGGTTTAGGGCAGGATGGGCCACGAATGATGGGATTTGCAGTACCTTCACATCATTCACTTCCCAAACAACACAGTAGACCCTATAAATCACAGACCAGGCCCAAAATTGACAGCAAGGCTTCCTTAACTTGATTTTCCTGACTAGGCCCCCAACAATGACAGAACAAGAACAAACTTGGCATGCAACCCCCCCCCCCTCCCAAGATGCACCCTACATCCTGGTGCAGTTTGAGGGAGGATGGACCATGGATGATGGGACTTGCAGTACTTAAATTCACTTCCTTAGAGCACTGTGGCCCATACCAATGACGAATCAGGACCAAACTTGCCACACAGGGGCCCAATGGCTCACTTTACAAACCTGCTGCGGTTTACGGTAGGATGGCTCACAAATGATGGGATTTACTGTACCTTCACCCAATTCATTTCCCACAGAACATTGCAGCCCCTACAAATCAGAGACCAGGCCCAAACGTGGCACACAGAGTACCCATGACCCACTCTACATCCAGGTGCAGTTTTGAGTGGGACGGACCACAGACGATGGGAGTTGAAGTACCTTCACTAAGTTCCTGAGACCACTGCAAGCCACATAAACATCTAATAGGAACCAACCTTGGCACACAATGCCTTTCTCAAATAACCCGGGCACCGCCGGGTCCCCAAGCTAGTTTTAAATAAATAATAATAAATAATGTCCACAAATAACTGTCAGTCTCTAGTAGTGTTTTGTAATGTACAGCAGATATATATTCCTTACCTCTTGAACGTTTATATTTCTCTTTGAGGGATCAAAGATGGCTGCAAATAGAGAAGAGTATTAAGAATATGCGGATAATAAAAAGGGCTGGGAAAAGTCTGATGCCTGACTTCTTATTCAATTAAGCTCTGACCTGGAAATCGGTTGCATTTTTTACATTTTTTTGTCAAGATAGTGCTTGCTGATTTGACGTCATTTCCTAAGGAAACGAAACCAAACAAAATGAATGTAATCGTTTTACATTAATCAGATGTTTTTGATGGGACACGCCAATCACTAAGCCAGTGCTATAAAGACAGATACGGGTATAAATCAGCAGGAACATTTATTACATGTGGCAGTTAGTTCTGGATGAATGCAACTTGTGTTGACATTTGGAGCCTAATCAGTGGTGTGCACTTTTACGGTAGCATTGCCTTCCAAAGCATGATCTGAAACCTCATCGTATGAATGAGAGATCATCCAAAACACCCTGTGTTCAACGTTTCTCCTCAAATTCTAAAAAAACCAGGGCTGCGACTTCCTTGATTGAGCCTGTAATATAGTCTACCTCCTTTCCTACTGCCTCCCGGTTTTAAGCATTATCATTGTTTTTCTTTCTAATGAGTCACGCTGTGTCATGAAGTGGCCCGAAGTACAATACCATAAGTCTAGTAATTTGGGTTTCTAGGAAAGGATCATACTTGACGTACTCAAGAGTTCAGTTATTGGTCATTTTCGCAGTCCAACACCCCAAGTATAGATTACACATCAAGACAATACAATATTGTGTCCTACTGTCACAACGCGGGCCTTAGCTCCACCCCGTAATCAAACACACACAGACAATGTCAATTAACTATTTATTAAATCAAAAGATAGCAGGTGAAAAGGATAAAAAGTTCAATGAAAGAATGAGTTCAATAAGTCCAAGGTAAAATTATTTATTTATTTATTTATTTATTTATTTATTTATTTATTTATTTGTTCCATTTTGTATTCCGCTCCTCCTGCAGGCTCGGGCGGATAACAATATAAAATTCGGCTGGCATGTAGCATCCATGTCGCCGTACAATAAAATACAACATAAAAACATAAAACACAGCATAGGTCCCAAGATTGATTATGTCACATGTTATAGCATTCCCTGAACCAGGGTGCTGAAATATACAGATGAGTACGTTCGTCTTATTCGCCTAGCCGAAGGCCAGTCTGAACAGGGCGGTCTTACAGGCCCTGCGAAACGGGATAAGCTCCGTGGCGGCCCGGACGTCGTCCGGGAGAGAGTTCCAGAGTACCGGAGCCACCACAGAGAAAGCCCTTTGCCTGGTTGCAACTGGTTTCAAAAGCAAATCCAAAAGCAAGGAATCTCTCAAAAGCAAGGTCCATAAAAACAAGGCAGGTGAATCCAAAGCAAACTTAGTCGATGAAGCAACAAGGCATTCCAAAGTTCTTAAAGGAAACAAGGTCTCTTGGCAGTACTTGGCAAGGTGAGCCAGACTGGCTTCCAGGAAACAGCAGACCACCGATGCGTCTGTCCAGCAAAGACGTGGCCACCAAACTGAGGAACTTTCCCACAGTGTATACTTAAGTCCCACCCTTGTGGGACCAGCGCCTCTCCAGGCTCCGCTTCCAATCTTTCCGTGTAGCCGCAATACAACTTGTAAAGAGGCTGATTAAAATGAACCGGCTGGACCCTCTTTTACTGATCCCACCGCTGCCACAAATTTGTAACAATGAGGTCACTACGTATCTGACCTAATGTAAAAGGGTGTTGTATAACTTTAATTTAAGGATCCCTTAAATATGAAGAGATTAGCCACCAGATTGTGAGAACTGTTGTTGTTATCTGTTATCTAGGAGGGTCTGTCACCAATTATTGTGGGACTTCAAACTGCGTAACAAGACAGGTTAAAACCACTCTCCTGTCTTGCTTTACTCTGAGGCTGGGCTTTTAAAATACGGAACAGAGAGAGATTGTTGATGAAAAGAACAATAACAGTTTATTTATAGCTTGGCACAAAAGCGTGATGGTTACGTTATAACTTCTTAGAGGCTCAACTCATCATGGTTACGTTGGTATTGTAGAAGATACAAAGTTTAAAATGTTTGACTGTTACTATTACTCAGTTAGATCAGTATGTAACTATCTCACACACAGACCTTCTTTCCTCCTATAGGCACCTTGCCTATCTCTAGCCCTCAGGCTCTATACAAACAGACTGGCTTGCAAGCTCAGCCTACTAGAACTGTCTCTCTACAGCTCCAAAACCAGACTGCCCTCAGAACCTGCTCTCTCCTAGAGCTGGGCTGACAGTTAAACTGTCAAAATTCAAACTTCCCCAGAATTCTATTCTTGGCTGTGGCAGAAAGCTGTTGACTCCTCCCACCTCTGCCTTCCAGCCATGTTGCTATGACAACTCTTCCCCAAGGTGGGCCCTCACTGAAGAAGTGCACCTTCCCTAAACATCTAAACATCTCAACACACATTCAATCCCCAATCCTATAATAAAAAATAAACACTTCTGCACACTACTCCTCCGGTCGAAGCTCCTCGCAGGTTCAGCGCCATCTGCCCCGTTATCTTCCTGAGAAAGTGCCTCCAACTCGGTTTCCATATCGTCCTCCGCAGCTGGTGGACACAAGCGCTCCTGAGGACCGAAACCTCCTGGCGTCTCATATTCGCAATCGGAGCCGGAATCTGGCTGGCCTTCATCATCCGAATAAGCAGAAGGCCAGGTGTCATCCCATTGCAAACTGTCAGCTGGTGATGCATGCCCATCAGCCCCTGCATCTCCTTCATCTTGATCCAAAGCAATCGGGACCGCCGGGGTGGCGCCCCGCCCCCCCCGGCTGGAACGGGGGCTGAGTTGCTACACATACCCATTTCCCTTAGAGCAGTGGTTTTCACTCTGTGGGGCCCCAGATATTTTGACCTTCAACTCCCAGAAATCCCGACAGCTTACAGGGAATTCTGGGAGTTGTAGGCCAAAACACATGGGGACCCATAGGCAGAAGCGGCCCTGGGTAATTTCAAATGGTAGTCAAGCATTATTGTGGCGCGCCCTCCCCCCACGCGCCCAAATGCGCATGCGCGGAGGCGGAGGTTCCAGCATGCATGGAGGCTTCGCATTGCTGTAAACTCCGCCTCTCCCTCCACGCCGGCTGGTAACTCCGCCTCCCGAAATTACCAGCCAGCGTGGAGGCGGAGTTTCCAGCATGCGTGGAGGCTCTGTATGCTATAAACTCCACCTCTGTGCCAGCTGATAACTCCGCCTCCTGGAGTTACCAGCCGGCGTGGAGGCAGAGTTTACAGCTGGCGGCGGCGTGCCCTTTGCAAATCTGGCGCTCTTGGCAGGAGCCTACCCCGCCGAGCACGTTAATCCGCCTCTGCCCGCAGGTTGAGAACCACTGCTTTAGAGTGATACGTAATGTATTTTCCGGCATACAAGGTGAACTACTGCTCCCAGAATGCCTCCGGGAGCACATCCAAGGCACACCACCACCTGGGGCTGCTGAGAGTCATCTGGAGGTGCTTCCTTGGGCCTCCGGATGACAACTCCCAGCAGCCCTGCGTGGTGTCGTGCCCTGGATGTGCTCCCTGAGGCATTCTGGGAGCAGTAGGAGTCAGGGAACTTCTGCTCCCAGAATGCCTCAGGGAGCACATCCAAGGCACGTCGCCACCTGGGGCTGCTGGGAGTCGTCATCCGGAGGCACTTCCTTGGGCCTAGGCAAGCCCAGTGCCCTTCGGAGGAGGTGAGCAGCAAAAGCGGAAGAGGTTTTTGAAAGGATAGCGGGGAGAGCGGCGGGGGCTTCACCCCCAGCCAGTCTCCATGGCAACGCAGCCTGCCACTCCTCCTCCTCATTCCCTCCTCCCCCCCTCCTCAGGTCGCGCCACTAAGGGAGATTTTATTTTTTCCTTTTAATTATTATTATTTTAATTTATACCCAGCGTGCTAGACAACCCCCGACCTTCTCACCCGCAGGGGACTCAGGGCGGATCACAATGCACATATACAGGCAAACATTCAATGCCATAGACATACAACATATATAGACAGTTCTATTTGACATACAACTAGGTGTAGGGCTTTTACGATCATTGCCCCTACTCGGAATACTCTACCCTCAGAGGTTCGGGCCTTGCGGGATTTGGTAACCTTCCGCGGGGCATGCAAAAAATTATAGTCATTAATAATTTAAAATATCTCATTTACATTAGAAATGGGAAAATTAAGTATATATTTTGTTTTATTGCAATTCAGGTATAAGTTAAATGTCCAGTAAAAGACTTATCAGAATGAAGGTAAAAAATGCCATGGAAATTTTAGCCCAAATCCTCTCCTCAATCCATGCTTCAAGTTTAGAAGAGAACGAAACAGGTGCATTTGGGGGGGACACCTATGTTCTTGTTTTCTAAAAGAATCAATCTAGACAAAAAAAGTGTGTCACTGTAACTGTGCCTGATGGTCAAAACTCAACACATGACATTTGCTTTACTTGCTGTGGCCCAGCCTGGTGATCTGGAATGGTTTCTAATACATGTAATGTCTTGATGCTTGTGGGTAAACAGTATTTCTTGTTGTTTCTTTCTCAGTGTCGATGTGGTGATTGTCTGGTTTGCCTACTGTGGAACATGCAACTTATCATTGTCCTTCTTTAGGGGTCCCTTTGAAATCAATTAAACTATATCTGTGAAATACATACTGTATATATGTGTATGTGTGAATATATCTATATCTCTATCTACATCTATGGCTGGATGGCTTTGTCAGGAGAGCTTTGATTATGTTTTCTTGCCCTGGTGAAGGGAGTTGAACTGGATGGCCTTAAATATTTTCTGTGTGTCAAGGGGGTTCTGTGTGGGAATTTTGCCCCAATTCTGTTGTTGGCAGGGTTCAGAATGCTATTTGATTGTCGGTGAACTATAAATCCCAGTAACTACAGCTCCCAAATGTCAAGGTCTATTTCCCCCAACTCCATTTATGTTCACATTTGGGCATATTGAGTATTCGTGCCAAGTTTGGTCCAGATCCATCATTGTTTGAGTCCACAGTGCTCTCTGGATGTAGGTGAACTACAACTCCCAAACTCAAGGTCAATGCCCATCAAACCCTTCCGGTGTTTTCTGCTGGTGATGGGAGTCCTGTGTGCCAAGTTTGGCCCAATTCTATCGTTGGTGGAGTTCAGAATGCTCTTTGATTGTAGGTGAATTATAAATCCCACCAACTACAACTCTCAAGTGACAAAAGCAATTTTTTGAGGGACGGTCACTCCTTGGGTTAGTAGGTGTCTTGTGGCCAAATTTGGCAGCAATTCATCCAGTGGTTTTGGAGTTATGTTACTCCCACAAACTAATATTACATTTTATTTATATAGATATAGATAGAACAGAAGTCGCCACAAGTCAAGTGAAAAATGAGAAGAAATACTTGACAGTGAGGGAGTTATTTTGCTTTTTCACATACTTGAATCAGAGTAAGAAGCAGGAATGAGGCTGGTGTGTAGGGGCGTGGGGGAGAACAAGCTTTTAGTGTTAGCCAGGAATGTATGATTGCATCATGCGTGTTATACATATCCTACCCAGGCATTGTAGTTCTTTACTTAAATATTGAACTTTGACCAGTATGATTACTATTTTGTTATGTTAATCCTGTCTTTGTTGGAAAAGCCACATGTTAGCAGTAGAGGATATGGTCAGAATTTCAAGAAGTCTTGGATCTAGTCTCTAATCATGGGGTCACTGCTAATAGGCATAGTTTAAGGCAGCTTCCAACATTCTTTGGTCCTTTACAGAATGTGCTTATTTTTGATAAAATTTTAAGCTTATCCAGGCAGCATTTCACCGTATGCCCTTGCTATATTTTAGCCCTTATATAGGTTAGTATCTCCTTACTCAAACAAGAAGTTAAGAGCAGACTTCTTGTACATTTACAATGTGTGTGGTGTCCTCCAGGTTTTAAAATGGGTATGCAATGTGTATGTTGGCACTTCAGAAAGATACATTCAGATACATTCAGCCTGTAAACACAGGCCTTGAACTGAAGCAGCAACAGTGTGTTTTTATTTGATAAAGTCTAGAAAAACACATTTTGCTTTGACGGCAGATTCTGGACTTTTAGATAACACTTGTGGACTAACTCTATATATCAGGGGTTGGGAACCTCAAATTCGACGCGCACAGCTTAGTGTCACAATGCACGGACTTGGCCGGCCCCTCAATCACACACACAGAGACGGACTGAAGGCTAACTACTTTATTGAATATAGAAACAGTTCAAAAGGAATATTGTCCATAAAAATAGCAAAAGCAATTCCAAAACGGTGTCCATAAAAATAGCAAAAGCAAATGTCCAAAAGCAACTTGAGGATAATCCAAAGGCTTGGCAAGGCTCCGCGCAACAATGCGGAATCAGGATACAAACAAGGTACAGAAACAAGGCAAGACTTGATGACCACTAGCTAGCTTAGCCCCGTGGTCCCACTTCGCTTCACATCTACTCAGAAGAGACGTGGCCGAAGCACTGGGGAATGGTTCCCACGGAACCTATACTTAATCCTTCGGCTGCGGTCCCCGACGCTCTAGGCTGCGTCGTCTCCAATCTTTGCTGACGGACCTTGGCCTGTCTAGGCGGTGGTGCCATCCCCTTCTGCTGGACTCAATGCTACTTCTCCTATCAAAGGTTCGACCTTGCCTCCCAGCAGCTGGGTCCCTATCTTCGTGAGAGCTCTCCTCCCCAGAATCTTCCCAGCCGCTTCCTTCCATGTTTTCACTCAGAAGCTCTTGCGATCCTCCCCCACCCGGGTGTTCATAGCTTCCACTATCGCCGGATTCCATTTCCCCTTGATTATCATCAATGTCATCATATGGGTCCGGCCAACCTTCATCCCAAGCCAAACTTTCGTTGGGAGAAGGGGGCCCAGTGAAGGGAAATGCACCTCCAGGTAACCCTTCCAAATCCTCTTCAGATTCTAACTCTGCTGGTGCAGGCCCTAATGCTAATGGAACTCCCGGTGCTGTTCCCAGGCCCCCAGGCACAAACGAGAACTGCTGTGCTACACTTAGAGTTTGGGAGTTTCTCAGCTACACGCGTGGAATTTGAGGCGAAGGAGGGCGAAGACGGCTCGGCCCCTCCTCTGCCTCGCTCGGCTCAGAAGCTGCTGCTGGTGAGCCTTGCCAGCACCTCCCTCCTTCCTTCCTCGCCTGCACACTGCACCTGGCCTGGGCCACGCACTGACTCTCCCACATCGGCCTCCGTCCTGACCCTTCCATGCCGGCATGGAAGGAAGAGGCGGAGAGCTTGGCGCTGGCCCCGCCTCCACCTTCCTTCTGCCTTCCTGCTTGAGGGCTTCCTTGCGCCGCCGACGCGTGCACCCTGCAGCAGGAAGCCAGGCAGGCGTTAAGCAGTGGAAGAGGCAAAGCTTCCTGCTGCAGTCCCCCGCGGCCCTGGCTCCTCTCTCTGTGTGTATGTGTCCCTGCTGCCTTTGCGAGGGAGAGTATCTCTCTCTCTCTCTCTCTCTCTCTCTCTCTCTCTCTCTCTCTCTTTCGTTCTCTCTGCTGCCTTTGCCGAGGGAGAGAAGAAGAGAAGGGCGCCTTCTGGGTGAGCCAGATGCAGTCATCAAAAGAGCCACACCTGGCTCGCGAGCCATAGGTTCCCGACCCCTGCTATATTAACACTTCCTTCATTGGGAAAGTAACTTCACTATATTTCAGACTAGCTTGGGGACTCAGCGCTGCCCGGGTTATTTGAGAAAGGCATTGTGTGCCAAGGTTGGTCCGTATCAGTTGTTCATTTGGCTTGCAGTGGTTTTGGGAAGTGAGTGACGGTACTTCAAGTCCCATGATCCATGGTCCATCCTCCTCCAAATTGCACCAGGATGTAGGGAGTTCTGTGTGCCAAATTTGATCTTGATCAGTCATTGGATGAGGGTTGCAGCAGTCTCGGGAAGTGAGTGGAGGTACTGCAAGTCCAGTCCTCCCCCAAACTGCACCAGAATGTTGAGTTGGCCATTGGGGCACTCTTTGCCAAGTTTTGTCTTTATTGGTAATTGGATGAGTGTTGCTGTGGTCTCAGGGAGTGGAGGTACTTCAAGTACCATCAGCCATGGTCCATCCTACTTGAAGTGGTACCAGCATGTAGTGTAGGTCATGGGAGCTCTGTGTGCCAAGTTTGGTCTTGATCAGTCATTGGATGAGGGTTGCAGCGGTCTCGGGAAGTGAGTGGAGGTACTTCAAGCTCCATCATCCATGCTCTGCTCTTCTCCAAACTGCACCAGGACATAGAGTGAGTGGGGGTACTTCAAGCCCCATCATCCATGCTCTGCTCTTCTCCAAACTGCACCAGGACATAGAGTGGGTCATGGGGGCTCTGTGTGCCAAGTTTGATATTTATCGGTCTTTGTTGTGGGCCACAGTGGTCTCTGGGAAGCAAAGCGCTTGGAAGTACTACAAATCCCATAATCCGTGGTCCATCTTTCCCAAACTGCACCAGGACATAAAGGGCATCATGGGGGATATGTGTGCCAAGTTTGGTCCAGGTCTGTCACCCGTGCTGGTCAGAGTAAGTGAGTGAAGGTACTGCAAGTCCCATCCTCCGTGGTCCACCCTCCTTCAAACTGCATCAGGATTAGAGTGCGTCTTGGGGAGGGGGGGATCTGTGTGCCAACTGTAGTCTTGTTCTGTCATTGTTGGGGGCCTAGTCAGGAAAATCAAGTTAAGTAAGTCTTACTGTGAATTCAGGCTGAGGCCTAGTCTCGAAAATCAAGTTGGGGAAGCCTTACTGTCAATTCAGGTTGAGGCCTAGTCAGGAGAATCAAGTTGAGGAAGCCGTACTGTCAATTCAGGCTGAGGCCTAGTCAGGAGAATCTAGTTGAGGAATCTAGTTGAGGAATATCAATTCAGGCTGAGGCCTAGTCTCGAAAATCAAGTTGGGGAAGCCTTACTGTCAATTCAGGCTGAGGCCTAGTCAGGAAAATCAAGTTGAGGAAGTCTTAATGTCAATTCAGGCTGAGGCCTAGTCTCGAAAATCAAGTTGAGGAAGCCTTACTGTCAATTCAGGCTGAGGCCTAGTCAGGAGAATCAAGTTGAGGAAGCCTTATTGTCAATTCAGGCTGAGGCCTAGTCAGGAGAATCTAGCTGAGGAATCTAGTTGAGGAATATCAATTCAGGCTGAGGCCTAGTCTCGAAAATCAAGTTGAGGAAGCCTTAATGTCAATTCAGGCTGAGGCCTAGTCAGGAGAATCAAGTTGAGGAAGTCTTACTGTCAATTCAGGCTGAGGCCTAGGCTCAAAAATCAAGTTGGGGAAGCCTTACTGTCAATTCAGACTGAGGCCTAGTCAGGAGAATCAAGTTGAGGAAGCCTTACTGTCAATTCAGGCTGAGGCCTAGGCTCGAAAATCAAGTTGAGGAAGCCTTGCTGTCAATTCAGGCTGAGGCCTAGTCAGGAGAATCAAGTTGAGGAAGCCTTACTGTCAATTCAGGCTGAGGCCTAGTCTCGAAAATCAAGTTGAGGAAGCCTTACTGTCAATTCAGGCTGAAGCCTAGTTTGTAAAATCAGCTGAAGGAAGCCTTTTTGTAAAGAACTCTGTGTGGCACCTTTGAGATTTGGGATGTTGGAATGCTGGCGAATCCATGGTCCATCCTCCCTCAAACTGCACCAAGACGTAAAGTGGGTCTTGGGGGTTCTGTGTGCCAAGTTTGGTTTTGTTGTCTCATTGTTGGGGGGCTGCAAAGTGTTTTTGACTTAAACTCCCACCATGCCTGACTGCCTCAGGCCTTTTCCTTACCCCCCTCTGGCACTTTTGAGTCTCAGAATGTTCGTGTTGGCCAATGGGAGTCCTTTATGCAAATAATCCCACCGTGGGAGCCAATCAGAAAGCTGCCACATATCCTTCCGCCCTCCGGACACATACATACAAACATTCCGCTTTATTAAGGTATACAGATATACAGATACAGATTAAGTGATAGAAAATGCTATATCTTGGAAAGAGAAGTGCTTCATCGTAACTAATGTACGGTAGATACCTTTCTTCCCTAAAAAAAAAAAAAAAAAGCATCAATAAATGGCTTCTGTAGCATTCTGTACCATTCTTAAAAAGCATTCTGTAAATGTCTTCCTTTAAATTAGAGGAGACTAGTCTTTTGGGCCAGTGGGTACAGTGGGAATTTCGAGAAGGTGCCATGTGTTTTGTCACAAAGAGGCAACTATGGTGAGATGCTAGTTCACTTAATGGCTGTGTTGGTCATCAGAATTCATCAGTTTCACCAGAAAAATAAAATACAAAATACAAGATGTGTGCCCCAGTACCTGAGAGTCAGGATCATTTATGACTCTCTCAAGCCATCATCCTGAGAGATGCCTCCCACAAGGATGGTAAAACATCAAAACATCCGGGTGTCGCTAATTCTCTCACAGCAGAAGTGACTTGCAGTTTCTCAAATTGCTCCTGACACACACACACACACACACACACACCACACAAACCTTATACTGCCAACATGGTTCTTTCCTATCCATTTACAGACACTCACCCCAAACCCTACCCTTAAAACAGACAACCAATATCTTCCTCCATCCCTCCTTGGCCCCTTAGCCCCCCAACTAGTGTCCCCAAGATAATGTGAATATTCCTTCCACTTGCATTCACCCCATTGCTTTCTCAGTCCCAATATGGAAAACTGGCCTAGTAGGACAGGCTTCTTTATTCATAACTAGCTTGGGAACCCGGCGGTGCCCGGGTTATTTGAGGAAGGCAATGTGTGCCATAGTTCATCATTAGTGTGGGCCACAGTGCTCTAAGGAAGTGAACTGAAGTACTGCAAGTCCCATCATCCATGGTCCATCCTCCCTCAAACTGCACCAGGATGTAGGGTGCACCTTGGGGGGGGGGTCTGTGTGCCAAGTTTGGTCTTGTTCTGTCATTGTTGGGGGCCTAGTCAGGCAAATCAAGTTAAGGAAGCCTTGCTTCCAATTTTGGGTATGGTCTGTGATGTATAGGGGCTACAGAGTTGTTTGGGAAGTGAATGAGGTAAAGGTACTGTAAATCCCATCATTTATGGCCCAGCCTGTCCTAAACCTCACCAGGTTGTGAAGTGGGCCGTTGGGCCCCTGTTTGCCAAGTTTGGTCTTGATCCGTCATTGCTGTGGGCCACAGTGGCTGACTGCCTAAGGCCTTTCATTTTCCCTCTATGTATAGGGGCTGCAGTGTTGTTTGGGAAGTGAATGAGGTGAAGGTATTGCAAATCCCATCATTCGTGGCCCATTCTGCCCTAAATCACACCAGGTTGTGAAGTGGGCCATTGGGCCCCTGTTTGGCAAGTTTGGTCCTGATCCGTCATTGCTGTGGGCCGCAGTGGCTGACTGGCTGAGACCATTCATTTTCCTCTATGTATAGGGGCTGCAGTGTTGGTGAAGGTACTGAACATTCCATTTCCAACAGAAAAAACTGTCAACTGGCTAATTTCAACTCCAGCCATTTCTGTCTGCCTCGGGCCCTTCCCTTCCCTTTCCTCTCTGTGCTGTGTTGGAATGTTGGGAGGCTGGCCAGTCACAGCCATTTATGCAAATAATCCCAGAGTGTCAGGCAATCGAAACGCTGCCACATATTCCTCCCACCACTCGGCCGCAAACACTGACTTTTATTATATACATAGATTCTGTACCAAAATTCTACAATAGTTATTTTCATGTGTATTCAGAAGTTAGTTGTGTATTTTCAGTATTTTCAATTTTAACTAGTACATGGAAGTTTTTCGTCAGCTAGTGCATATTTGTAAAAACAGATATAGTTGTGTTCCAAGTAATAAAAATCTATACTTGGATCCACTTTAAGTTATTTAAGCCTAACAACAATCCTTTGTAGACCTTCATGTCTGGTTTGCACAAGTCTAATACCTTGACAGGGAGCCTTTTAAAGCCTGAGCTATAACTTGAGGAACTCTCATGGTTTACATTTCAGCAGTGAATTAATAAACATTAAGTACTCCAAGTTAAATTTACAGGTTGTTTTGATACAAGTGCAAATTGATGTGTTTTGTGAGATGGAAAATGGTTGAACGCAGCAGCTTTTTGTGTGTGTATGTGTGTGGCTCCAGTCCTTTCACCCCACCCTAGGCAGGCTGGAAGTGTAATGATGTCACTTCTAAATTTGGTCTTTGGCTACAAATTAACAATTCTTTTATTGTGTCTTTTTTTTAATTTTGGGAGTTTAAGAATGTGAAAGAAAACAAACTACTATGACTTGCTGCCATTTAGTATGCCAATAGTATATATTTTTATGTATATTATCTTCAATAATTCAAGTGAAACGGATAAATATCAATCTTCCAATATCTGGAGAAAATCAGTTTGCAACGAAAGAGTCTCACAAGTGCCATGCAATTCAATTCAAAAATAATAATATAATTCAAAGTATTTGTAATCCATATGAAAAGGCGTTTTCAGGCATGGCACTTTGCAGGTCGAAGGTCAGGGGCCAAGCCATTTCGCCTTAAACTGACTTACTCGGGACCCGGCGACTGCTAACGTTGTGGAAAATCTGGTTTCACTGGTCCGGAAATCTATTGAAATAATAGTACATAATAACTATACAGAAATGAGTATCGATACATTCATAAAGACCCGTATGAATAACTACTATGAAAGGCTGAAGGAGTTACAGAAGTACAATACATACCAATTCTGTAAAAAGTAATCATATGTGGACACAGCCACTCAAGCGGAGTTTCCGGACAACACAGAGGAAAACGCAGGTAGTATAAATACACAATTTAGCATTAACAGGTGAAGCTTTAAATTAGTAATTCACTAACAGATAATCGGTTGTTTAACCCGTGAGGTGCCTCGGAATGTAAATTCACAATCCAGAAATTTTCGCGTTGAAGTAACCGTTGTTTTATATCACTATGCGGGTGAGGATCAATCTTCTCTAATACATTAACCTTAAAATCCTCAAAATGATGGAATTCTTTGAAATGGGCATAAAGCAAAGAAGTGTCATTCTTAGTCTTAAATCTGGACCGGTGTTCCTGTACACGGGTGCGTAACTCACGACTCGTTTCTCCTATGTAATATTTAGGACAATTGCACGTTACACAGTAAACGACGTTCTTAGTACCGCATGTAGCCCAGGATTTAAAGTGGAAGGTCCTTGGGAGAAGGAGGGAAGCCTTGTGTCGGGTCATCGGGACTGTGGCGCAGCTGGCTGGGTGTCAGCTGCATTAAAGATCACTACTGACCCGAAAGGTCATGAGTTCGAAGCCAGCCTGGGTCAGAGTGAGCTTTCGGCCAATTGTGTAGCTTGTTGTCAACCTTTCCAACCCAAAAGACAGTTACATCTGTCAAGTAGGAAATTTAGGTACCACCTATGTGTGGGGAGGCTAATTTAACAAAAATTTACGAGGCCATAAAAAAATCTCCAGCAAAAAGCATGCGGGAATGCGGAAAGTATTTCATCAGTGTCGCAGGTGGACAGTGAAGCGACAGCTCCCTTGGTGGCCAGAAGTTGAAATGTTAAATAGCCTCTGACTGTCTGTCTATATGTGTTGTGTGTCTATGGCATTGAATCTTTGCCATGTATGTGTACATTGTAATCTACCCTGAGTCCCCTGCGGGGTGAGAAGAGCAGAATATAAATACTGTAAATAAATAAATCTGGTTTGCCTACTCTGGAACATGCAACAGAATTGTTCTTGTTTAGGGCAAATTGTCCTTCTTTGCCCCTTTCAAAGCTATGGCAATATATGTCATATACATATGTGTGTGTGAATCATATATATCTTTCTATATCTATGGCTGGATGACTGTGTCAGAATGGCTTTGATTATGTTTTCTTGCCCTGGTGAAGGGAGTTGGACTGGATGGCCTTAAGGCAGCATTTCTCAACCTTGGGGTCGTGGGGGGGGGGGGTGTCAGAAGGGTCGCCGAAGACCACCAGAAAACACCGTATTTTCTGTTGATCATGGGGGTTCTGTGTGAGAAATTTGGCCCAATTCTATAATTGGTGGGGTACAGAATGCTCTTTGATTGTATATGAAGTGAAGGGAAGCTGGTACAGGCCTGCTGTATAGGCACAACAATGCCAAAGTACTTCATCCAAGTCCTTGGCCATATCAAGCCCCGCTCAGCTCCTTGGGCCAATCCTCCCCATGAGCCGCCATCCCCTAAAAGGGGGAAAGGAGAATGGGGGGGGGGCTCTTTCTCCTCCTCCTCAACTTGGCCTGGTGGAAGGTTTCCTCGCTGTCCCTGGCCTCCTCCACCAAGTTGTACCAGTTCTGCAGCCACGCCGGCAGCATCTCTTCCCGGGGGCCAAAAAGCCCCTCATGTGGGCCCGGGAAGCAGCAGGCCCCGCCCACTGCCAGGCTGTTCTGTCTCCGCCCCCATTGGTCAGGTGAGAGGCAGACATGGCCTTGTGATTTTTGGAGGATGCTGAGGAGGCGAGGCTGGCTCTGGGAGGCCTCCTGGCCATTGCTGCCACAGGCTCTGGCACAAGACGTTGGAGGAGCTGTCTTGGACGCACGTACGCACCCCCACACATGCGCTGTGGCATATTCTCCTTTTTTAGGTTTTGTAAGTTGTTTTCAGGTCTTTTCTTCTTTTTTATTATTGTTGGTCACACCTCGCTTTGTGAGACATTTAGTTGCCAAATTTGGTGTATTTTTGTTCAGTGGTTTTGTTGCTTTTAAGGTACTAATGACGACATAAGAATTTTTATATATTAAGATGTGTTAGACATGCAGATGTAATGTAATATATAGAAAGTTGTGCATGTGTTCCAGGTGGACTTCTTGCATTTTTAGAGAGAATCCTGACTCTAAAGCAGGGGTGGACAACCTACGGCCCGCGGGCCGGATGCAGTCCGGCAGCCGATTCTGTCCGGCTTGGCGAGAAGGGCGTTGGGGGAGGGCCAAGAAGAAGGGGTGCTGCTGCCGCCATCCTATCATGGGCTCTGTGGGGCCTGTGTCAGCAGACAGGCCGGAGGAGTGGCGGCTTTGGAGTGCTTGACATCCCTGGAGGCGATCCGGGCCTGCAGCGGGAGCACTCGGCGACCTGCAGGGGATGATCGTCTTCCAGGTCGCCAGGTTGAATAAGCCGCCTCAGATCGCCGACTGCTCCCCCTGCAGGCCCAGGGATGGCAGGCACTCCATAGCAGGGTGATCAGCTGGGGAACGTTTCGGGGCGAGAGCGGGCGGAGGCCTGCAACCTCCGATCACCTGCTGCTCTGCTCTCCTCTGCTGTGGCGGTGGCTGGGTCCGCTTTGCCATCCTCTGGGCTGGGGCCATTGGGCCATTCCATCTTGGGATCCTTCCTCTCTTGAGGATGTCAGCCTTCATCTTGGTTCGCACCTTGTCTTCTTGAATTTAATTTAATTTAATTTTAGTGGTTTTTATTATTATTTTATAATAATTTTATAATAATAAAATAAATAATATAATAATGTTATATTATAATTTCAATATCTTATAATGTCTATATATACTATAATGTAATAATTATGATATTAATACTAATAATATATGCATATTTCTTGATATATTAATATGTTAATATTAATGATGTGTAATATATAGTAAATATAGAAAATAAATAAATAAATTATGGAGATTCGAATGTAGTTCAGCCTTTAGGTATGGCCCTCCATAATATTTTTTGGCTCATGTGGCCCCTTGGGAAAAAAATAATAGCCCACCCCTGCTCTAAAATGTCTATAGACCCAAGAGGACTTCCCCCTCTGAGTTTGGATTTATGATTTGGGGTAGTTCAGAGCTTATTGTCATTTACACATTGTCAGTTATTTATTAATCTCTGCACCTGCTGGAGGTTATAGGCATGGTGATGTTACACTTATATTTCCTTGTTGGGCTGAATGAAACGATGTGATATTCCCTAAAGGTTACATCGTTGGAGATGCAAAGGTAAAATTTGTCAACCAGACAAAGCTTCGTGATGGTATTTTAACTAGAGGTGTGGGAGACCACACAAAGCATTCTCAATTTGAGTTCTTTCTTGTAATGGATGTGGCATTGAGCAGCCACTCACCTGTTGCTGCATGAGAAGTTGTGTGTGATCAGGGGCGGTCCAACGTATACGTGAAGTAAGCGGCCGCTTAGGGCGCCAACTTCTGGGAAGGGCGCCATGTTCTGGGAAGGGCGCCGCCACGCCGGCTGCGCCACCGTAGCAAACCTCCCTGCTGCTGCGTCGGCTTCAGCGCCTGGCCTGCAGGAGCTTCTGGGCATGCACGGACATTTTTCACGCATGCGCAGTGGCTCCGGAGCTAAAGTTGAGCTCCTCAGCCACTGCGCATGCCCAGAAGCTCCTGCAGGCGCAGAAGCCGAAGCCTGTAAACACGTCACGTCAGCACTCCGTCCGTATTCGGCATGCAGGGGGCGGAGGCAAAGGGAGAGGCTTCTGGGCATGCGCATGCCCAGAAGCTCCTGCAGGCGCAGAAGCCTGTAAACACGTCACGTGACGCAATTGGGCTGGCAGGGGCGGAGGCAAAGGGAGAGGGGGCGGAGACAAGGGGGGCGCCAAAGTAATGTTCACTTACCATATAAAATAACCTAGTTGCTTCCATATAGCTATTGGAAGCAACTACACAGACAGCCCTGTTATTAACTTTGGCATACTCTAATTATACAAACTAGAACCAAACTGATTTCTGAACCTTACATTGAAAACCCTCACAAATAATTATTATATCTGGTTGTACACCCCAAGAGAAGACTCTACTCTAAAGGGGTTTTGGCTCTTCTCTGAAAGGTCATGCTTTTCTAAAAAGTTATGATATCCAAAAGGCGTTTTTCCAAAAGTTTATGAATTCCATTTTCCAAAAATTTGGGGAAATTTTTCCTCAGCCAGGCCTCTCCATCTTTGGGAACTAGAGCCTTCTCAGGGCCCATCCAGACAGAGCTCATCCAAACAGGGCCCAAAATGTGTAAGCCGGTCTGAGTTCCTCAATAGAGGTGGGAAGGTCGGGGTACAAAAGTTTTAAATAATAAAAATAATATAAGCTCATATGCTTTTATCAGAGGCTTCCAAACAACACTTCCAGTAAAACTGAATTAATTCACGACAAAGCAGGTGTGGGCCCAGTGCCTCAGGTTTTCCAGTTTCTGTGAGCCTGGAAAACTAAGAGCGCACTAACTAAGGGGTGTGGGGACTTAAATGCATGACTTACCAGGTTTCTTAGATCTGCTTCGGCACACATTTAAGTGAAGTCTGGAAGCACCCTCAGAGACACCCATTTGCCATCGTCTTTTATTTATTTATTTATTTATTTATTCATTTATTATTTAGGCTTCTATGTCGCCGACTCCCGAGGGCTCGCGGCGGCTCACAAAAGCCAGAGGCATAAAAACAGGGTTAAAACATAAACAATTGAACCATTAAAACAGTCGCAGGACAGGCACTAATACAAACGGAGCAGCAACAGATGCCAAGCACAATACCCAAAGCACACGGGCCTACTCTCCGAAGGCCTGCCTGTACAGATGGGTTTTACAGGCCCGCCTGAATGGGAGTAGATCCCTCAGGGCCCTGGTTTCAGCCGGGAGGGCGTTCCACAGCGTGGGGGCTATGACGGAAAACGCCCTCCGGCGGGTGGATGTCAGGTGTGCCGACTTTGCTGATGGTATTTCCAGGAGGTTGGCATCCTCTGACCGTAGTGATCTCGCTGGGCAATAAGGAGTGAGGCGGTCCCTCAGATACACTGGCCCCAGGCCATACAAGGCCTTGAAGGTGAGAACCAACACTTTGAAGGCGATCCGGTGCTCAACAGGTAGCCAGTGCAGATCCTGCAAAACAGGTGTTATTCGGCAACCTGCTGGCGTGCCAGACAGGAGCCGGGCGGCAGTGTTCTGCACCAGCTTGAGCTTCCGGATCAACGACAGAGGAAGGCCGACGTGAGAGCGCGTTACAGTAATCTAGCCTAGAGATGACTGTGGCTTGGATCACCGTGGCCAGGTCGCTCCGGGAGAGGTAGGGGCCAGCCTCCTTGCCTGGCGGAGGTGGAAAAAGCAGCCTTGCTGACCGCGGAGACCTGGGCCTCCATGGTCAGCTGGGAGTCCAGATGGACCCCCAGGCTCTTCACAGACAGCGCTGGGCACAGCGCCGCACCGTCCAGGGTCGGAAGCCGGGCACCCACCCCGCCCGGGCAACCCAGCCACAAGATCTCCGTCTTCGCCGGATTCACCCCCAACCTACTGGCTCGCAGCCATCCAGTGACGGCTTCGAGGCAGCGCTGGAAATTATCAGGGACGGATTCCGGCCTGCCCTCCATCCTCAGGATGAGCTGGGTGTCATCAGCGTACTGGTGACAGACCAGCCCATAACTCCGCACCAGCTGTGCAAGCGGCTGCATGTAGATGTTAAATAACAGAGGGGGAGAGAATGGCCCCTGGGGAACCCCGCAGACTAAAGGGAGCCCCGGAGATCACCTCGCCCCTCCTCACACGCTGAGACCGCTGGCGGAGGAAGGAGGTCAGCCATTTAAGGACAGTCCCCTCACTCCAGCCATGGCCAGGCAGTGGATCAATAGATTGTGGTCGACCGTGTCAAACGCTGCCGTGAGGTCCAATAACACGAGCAGCGCAGACCCGCCTTGGTCGAGCTGGCAGCGGAGTTGGTCTGTGATGGAGACCAGGACCGTCTCCGTCCCGTGCCCCGAACGGAAGCCAGACTGGAAGGGGTCTAGCCACGTTGCATCATCTAAGAAGGACTGCAATTGCTCCATTACTGCCCTCTCAACCACCTTGCCCAGGTACGACAGATTCGACACTGGGCGGTAGTTGGAGGGAACCGCAGGGTCCAATGACGGTTTCTTCAGTAATGGCGCTACCACCGCCTCTTTCAAGCACTCTGGAAAGACTCCTTGCTCAAGGGAGCTGTTTATGATATTCAACAGAGGCCCACGTAACCCCTCCAGGCAAGATCTAACAAGCCAGGAGGGGCACGGGTCGAGGGAGCAGGTGGTAGGACGGGCTGCAGCCACTATCTTATCAACAGCGTCTGCGTCCAGTGGCCGAAACCGGTCGAGGGTGGGCCCGGCGGAGGGCCACGGAGTCTCGAGCTCTCTTACTGTATCAACTGTGGCCAGAAGGTCCCGCGGAGGCTCAGTATCTTGTCTGTGAAAAACTCTGAAAAGCATCGGCAGTAAGGGCCTGATCACTATTTTTTGGGACGGTAGGGACCGTCATCAAAGACCGAATTACCTTAAACAATTGAGCTGGCGTGAGTTGGCAGACGCTATCAGGGCGGAGAAGTACTCATTTTTGGCCGCCTTGACAGCATGCTCATAAGTCTCTTTAATTAGCTTATAAGCTGATACTGAAGCTCCATCACGGAGTTTCCTCCACTCGCGCTCTAGCCGTCTCCTCTCCCGCTTCATGGCCCTCAGCTCCCCTGTATACCAGGGGACCGATGATTGCGGGGTTGCAGAGGACGCCTAGGGGCAATCTCGTCGAGAGCTCTGGCTAGCGAGGTGTTCCAGGACTGAACCAGCTCATCGACTGAGACGCTGATAGACTCCAGATCCCTCAGTGCCTTCAGGAACCTTTCGGGTTCCATAAGTCTCTGGGCGAACGAAAATCTGTTCGGCGCCCTTGCATGGGGGGTTGCTCAACCCGGATCCTTAGAGCACAGTGGTCCGACCATGGAACCTCCATTACGGAGGCTAGGTCCACTTGGACCCCCGCGCTGAAAACCAAGTCGAGAGTGTGCCCGGCCAAGTGTGTGGGTCCCGAGCTACAAAGGGAGAGGCCTAATGTCGCCATGGTCGAGATCAGGTCCGCGGTCGCAGATGGAACGGAGGCTGTGTCGGCGTGGACATTGAAGTCCCCCAGAACAATAAGTCTGGGAAACCTCAATGTCCACTCCGCCACAGTCTCCAGCAGCAGCGCCAGGCTCTCTGCTGGTGCGCTAGGCGCACGGTACACCAACAGAATCGCCAGGCTTTTACCCAGAATCTATTTTCTACTATCATTTCCACAATTGCTTATGAATCTCTTTTTTCCTACAGATAAATCTTGTTACTATTTAACATTCAGTATACATGCTTTAATTATTTTTGTTTCACACAATAATGAATGGCCCTGAAATAGGGTGACAACAATAGTATTAATTCTGTATTGAAACCATTATCTAACACTGGAAATCTCTGTTCAAATTACTCACTGGTTAAGTTAATTTTCTCTCCATATTCTTTTCCACCAAGTGACAATGTGACATAAGGCATTTGGAAAACTCCCTATTCCTACTCATTCCACTAGGTCAGGGGTAGGGAACCTATGGCCCGGGAGCCAGATGTGGCTCTTTTCATGATTGCATCTGGCTCTCCAGAGCAGCCTGGGCCTCGGTTTCCCAGCATGCAGCAGGGAGGAGTTACACAAATGCACCATGACTGCCGCTTCCGCACCGCCATTGCCGCCTCCTTCTCATCCCCCACTGCTCTCGGGGCCCTGCGCACTCTTCGCCTGGGATGGTGGAGCCCGGCGGCAGCACCTCATCCTCGTCTTCCTCTTCATCTTCCGCCACAGGCCTCGGGGGAGGCAGTGGAGGCAGGCCTGGCCCTGGCGCCACGGACCCAGCTCATCACCCTCATTGTCAGGCAGCTCAAGAGCTGCCGCCTCTTCGATGCCTTCCGGAGGGACTGCCTCACCGACATTGACACCAAGGTCCTCCTTGGCCCCGCGCCCTCCTCTTCCTTCCTTCCTTCCTTCCTTCCTTTTCCCCTCTTTTTCTTTCATTCCTTTTCCTCCCTCTCTCCCTACCTTCTTTCCTCCATTCTCCCTCTTCCTTCCTTCCTTCCTTCCCCTTTCATTCCTTCCTTCACTCCTTCCTTTTCCCTCCCTCTCTCCCCTTCCTTCTTTCCTCCATTCTCTTCCTTCCTTCCTCTTCTTTTCTTTTTCCCCTTCACCCTTTCCTTCTCTCCATCCTTTTCCCTCCCTCTCTCCCCTTCCTGCTTTCCTCCATTCTCCCTCTTCCTTCCTTCCTTCCTTCCTTCATTTCTCCTCCTTCACCTCTTTCCTTCTCTCATTCCTTTTCCCTCCCTCCTCCCCTTCCTTCTTTCCTCCATTCTCCCTTCCTCCCTCTTCCTTCCTCCCTCCCCTTCCTTCCTTCTTTCCTTCCTTCCTCTTCTATTCTTTCCCCCAAGTCTTCCTTTTCTTCTCCTTCCTTTCTTTTCACTTCCCTCTCTCCCCTTCTTTCTTTTCTTCTTTTCCCTTCATTATTTTACTTTTTCCTCGCTCCCTTTTCTTTCTTTTTCCCACCCTTTCCTTTCCTCCCTTCCCATTTCCTTCTTTCTTTTCCCCTCCTTGTCTCTCCCCTGCTTTTCTTTTCTTCCTTTTCCATAGTTTGTTCTTATTTTCTTTCTTCCTCTCCCCTCCTCCTTTATTTCCTCTGTCTGTCTGTCTGTCTTTCTTTTCCCCTTCCTTCCGTCTTCTCTTCCTTCCCAGAGTCCTGAGTGTGTCTTTTGCAGAACCAGGTCTGAAATATCCCGTCATTCAGCCAGGGGAATCCTTTTCTCATAGTATGTACATATAGACTCACATTTAGTTGAATTCAGTCTTAAAATACATTATATATATATTATATGGCTCTCACTGAAATAAATTTCCAAGTAATTTGCTTTCATGGCTCTCTGAGTCAAAAAGGTTCTCGACCCCTGCATTTGAGAGTTGGAGTTAGTTATAACAGTAGTTCTCTCTGTATATTCTGTGCTGTCGTGTGTTTACTAAATGGCTACATTTCTTAGACACTATAAATTTGAAAGTCAAAACAAGTTCTGCAGAAAGCAATGTCTGCTCATATTAATTAAACCAGTCATGTTGTCTGTGGGATGTGGCTTGGAGTTCCATTTGATTTATATTACATTTTAATGGTTTACACATAATAACTTAAACATACAGTTTCCTTTCCTGTATAGAAACTGGTACAAAATGTTCTGGAATGAGTCAGTTTGGCATGAGTCTGTTTCATATTCTTAAAGCTTGTGGCCCCTAATCGGTTTCTCGTCAACTGTTATTGTGTTGCAATGTTCTTTCATTACTGGAACTTTGCCTATATTTGCTAAAGATTACTGTATTCTTTCTGTAGTTTTGTTCTTTTCTTCTTCTTCTGTCTTGCATCTTACCTTTATGTTTATTTTTTTGCATCGTCCTTCCCAATTTGGTTTCTTTCTAGACATTTTTCATGTGTCTGAGGGACTTATGGTTCCCAAGCTGTTCTTTAAAAAAATATTTTCCAGACAGATCAAATGTGTCAAGATACGGTGATATTTGTTGATGTGCATCCCACTTCATAAAAATAAAAAGTGTAAATAAAATAGTTAAGACTCATGCGCCAGCTGCGCCCGTATCTTGGGAAGTCTGATCTGGCTACGGTCGTACACGCTCTGGTCACATACCAAATAGATTACTGCAATGCACTCTACATGGGGCTGCCTTTGAAGACTGTTCGGAAATTACAACTTGTCCAATGGGTGGCTTCTCAGAGACAGGGCCTTCTCAGCTGTGGCTCCCCGCCTGTGGAATGCGCTCCCAAGCGAAATACGATTGACCCCCATCCCTCCTAGCATTTAGGAAAAAAGTAAAATCCTGTTTATGGGACCAGGCCTTTTCACATTAGCAGAATGCAACACTTTAGACTGGAATAGGAATGGCAAGCTGACATGAGAATTTGGCGTACTGTTTATTAATCAGGGTTGTGGATGGAACATTGTTTTTAACCTAACTATTGTTTATTTATTTATTTACTTTATTTATATTCCACTCTTCTCACCCTGAAGGGGACTACAGGTACACATACTTAGCAGACAATCCCTGCCGTTTCCACATACAACCCATATAGATGAACAGAGACAAACTCTGGCCACCAGGGGGAGCTGACACACTCCTCATCTCTCAGCATTCCCAGCGTCCCTTGTTGTTCCTTCCGCATTCCTCAGCATTTCTGGAGTTCTTTAATGGCCTCATAATTCAGTCAAAATTTACCTCCCCACTTAATGTGGTACCTTTATCTCCTACTTGACAGATGCAACTGTCTTTCGGGCTACAAAGGTCGACAGCAGGCTACACTTAAAGGTCGAGCACCCACCTCGACCTGGGTAGGCCTCGAACTCATGACCTACTGGTCAGAGAGATCTTATGCAGCTGACACTTAGCCAGCTGCGCCACATTCCCGGTGCTTTTTGTTGATGAAGTGTTTAATTTTTTTAACTGTGATTATTTACTGTTGTATGTTTTATGGTTTTTATACTGTGGCATGAAATTACTGCCTTGTAAGCCGCTCTGAGTCCGCCCCCCCCCCCGGGGGTGAGAAGGGCGGGGTAGAAATATTGTAAATAAATAAATAAATATATGTCACTTCACTATTCACATGATATCCTGGTTTTTCCCTTCTGTTCCCATATTGAAAAAAGCATACAATTATCACTAGAGATGCATCTACACTGTAGAATTAATACAGTTTGACACCACTTTAACTGCCATGGCTTAATGCTATTGAATCATGGGAATTGGGAAGTATCTTGGGAAGCCTGACTTTGCCACGGTGGTCCACACTCTGGTTACATCCCGAATAGACTACTGCAACGCTCTCTACGTGGGGTTGCCTTTGAAGACTGCCCGGAAGCTTCAGTTAGTCCAACGTTCTGCAGCCAGGTTACTAATGGAAGCAGGGTACAGGGAGTGTACAACGCTTCTGTCGCGCCAGCTCCACTGGCTGCCAATTAGCTTCCAAGCACAATTCAAAGTGCTGGTATTGACCTACAAAACCCTATATGGTTCCGGCCTAGTTTACCTGTCCGAACGTATTCTCCCCTACGAACCATCAAGGCAGTTAAGATCTTCTGGAGGAGCCCTGCTCTTGGTCCCACCACATTCACAATCGCGACTGGTGGGGACGAGACAGGGCCTTTTCTGTGGTGGCCCCTCAGCTGTGGAACTCCCTCCCAATTGCGATCAGACCTGCCCCCTCACTCCTGACCTTCAGGAAGCTATTGAAATCCTGGATCTGGAAAGAAGCATTCCCGGAATAATGGCTGAGTTTAATAATAGACGAAGTCATTGATTATGTATGTGGACCGAAATTGGACATGTTTTTATCTTGGCGATCTGGTTTATGTGTAATTTTATTTATTTTAATCTACTTGTATTTTAATCTTTTATTATTTTATGATGTTTTAAATTGTACAAATCTTGCCCAGAAAACCTTGTGAAATCCTTAGGGTTGCCACAGGTTGGAAACAACAACAGCACATCATGGGAAGATTGTGGGCCAAAAGTTATTTATTTATAGTGTCAGAAGCAAATATTTCCTCTTTTTAACCTTTTTAATATTTCCTCTTTCTAATAATTTTATTTCAGATTTTGTATACATATAGACAATAAAAAAATTAAGCTATATTTTTAAAGGGAAATTTGGTTGGTGTCCTTCAACAATAACATTCTGAGATGCACCAGTTAATTTAAAGTTGTGTGTTGTTATGGACATTTTAATATAATGTATATATACTGTATAGCAGTGACCAAGATATTTGGCAATACCAGAACGAAAAAGTTAGTATTACAGAGTTTGAAGGGGCATAGAAAGTTATTTAATGCAATTTCCTTTTCATTTTAGGAAAGAAGAGCAAAATAAAGCCAGAAATGTCAAAAGTATTATTTTATAGGTCCACTATAATAAAAAAGAGAAAGAAATGGCTTTAAATTATGTATACTCATTGTTCGTTTCCCAAAGATTTTTGTCCCTTTCTTAGCCATTTAGTGTTATTATTTTTTTGTCCCTTTCTTAGCCATTTAGTGTTATTACTAATACAGAAGGTAATCTGTCTTAGTAGACTGTGTTTCCTAATATCTCAGATAATAATTATTTTTAAATAGTCTGGTGCAGAATATTTAGCCATATTTATTCAGAGTCACAACTAGGTAAATACTCTTTTAAGTATTTACGTTATGGCTAGTTAAGCCAGTGTTTCCCAACCTTTTTTGAGCTGCGGCACACTTTTAACATTAAAAAAATCTGGGGGCACACCACCAACCAAAATGACACAAAATGACACTCTAACACAGTAAAGAATGGCTGGGGGATGGTGGCCTGCTGGGAGCAGAGTGCCAAAGCCGGGGGAGGAGGAGGAGCCAGGCTGTGCCATGCCCCATGCCCTCCCCTGGCTTCAGTTCTCCCGCAGCTTTGCCAGCCTTGAGGGGGCAGTGCCAAGCCAGCATTGTGCTGGCTCTGCCACTGCTGGCTTGGCACTGCCCCCTCAAGGCTGGCAAAGCTGTGTGAGCGCTGAAGCCGGGGGGGCATGCCCTGCCCTGCCTCCCCCCCCGGCTTCAGCTCTCCCCACAGAGGAGGGGCATGAGCGGTGGATGGGCTTCAGTGGGCAGGGCTCCTCCTCCATGCGGCTTCAGCGAGTGATGGGCGAAAGTCATGGCGGGAGTCATGGCAGATTGGAGGGCTGGCTGGGGAAACGTCCAAAGGAGGCGGTGCCCCGACCCCTTCTTCTTTTTCTTCACGCGCCCCCTTCCTCCTCCTCCCCAAGCAGCAGGAGTTTGGCAGGAGGAGAGGGGAAGGAAGGGGGGCAGAGAGCTTTTCTCACGGCACACCTGATGATCGCTCACGGCACACTAGTGTGCCACGGCACACTGGTTGAGAAACACTGAGTTAAGCTTTGGAAGGGAGGCTTTAAGGATATTTTCAAGTATTAAAAAGGAAGTTTTATGATACACTATAATCAATTTTTAATTTCAGTATATCTGAGACTAGGTCTATACACACATTTGAAAAATGTGATTGTAGATCGGATTGTATTGGATTGTAGATCACATTGGGTTTTCAGATATATTTAGGTACATACATGTTAGTGTCAGTAAAATGCATTTCTGATGACTCTCGGTTCTGTTTCATGTGATGCTGTGAACATACTGGGTCAATTTTTGGGTTTTGTAATGAGGTAATATGGGCCAAGAAACTGAGACTGACACAGTGGAGGTACTTTATGATAGGTGGTACTCATGACTGCAGAATGAGTAAGCAGCCTGTCCCATATAAGGCTGCACCCCCCCCCCTGAACAAAACAATATATAGTTTGAGGCCTTTGTGGCCTGGAGTACGTTTTCACACCTTTATCTAGTTCACTAGCTCTTCTGGATAAGGATAATGTGCTGCATTAGTTCTGGGGGACTTCAATGTCCACGCCGACACAGCCTCCCTTCCATCTGCAGCGGGGGACCTTGTGTCGACCATGGCGGCACTGGGCCTCTCCCTCTTAAACTCGGGCCCCACACATCGGGCTGGACACACTCTCGATCTGATCTTCTATGCAGGTGTCCAGTGTCCGTCACCTCTGTAACCGAGGTGCCATGGTCGGATCACTGTGCTCTAAGAGTCCGGGTTGAGACGCCACCACCCCCGGCAAGGGTGCCGAACCAATTTGGGTTCGCCGAAAGGGACTTATGGAACCAAGCAGGTTCCTGAATGCCCTGAGGGATTTGGAGCCTGTCAGCGCCTCGCTCGAGGAGCTAGTCACCACCTGGCACTGTAAGTTATCCACTGCACTCGACGAGATTGCCCTAAGCGCCCTCTCAAACCCCGCAGCGATGCTCTCCATGGTTCACCAAAGATCTTAGAACCATGAAGCGGGAGAAGAGACGGCTGGAGCGCATGTGGAGGAAGCCCGTGACGGGCCTTCGCAATCAGCTTATAAGCTCTTTAGTGAGGCTTATGAGCATGCGGTCAAGGAGGCGAAAAATTCTCATTATGCCTCCTTGATAGCCTGCAGATTCACGCCCGGCCCAATTGTTCAGGATATTCGGCAGTTGACGATGGTCCCTACCATCCCAAAAATGATGATCGGGCTCTTCCGCCGAGGCTTTCCAGAATCATTTCGCAGACAAGTGCGATGCTCCGCCGGACCTCCCCGCCACGGTTGATACAGTACAGGAGCTTGAGACTCCGTGGCCCTCCGCCGGGTCCACCCCGACCGGTTTCGGCCACTGGACGCAGAGGATGTTGACAAGATTGTCGCAGCTCTTCGACCAACCACCTGCTCCTCGACCCGTGCCCCTCCACGCTGATTCGAGCTTGCGTGGAGGGGTTCTGAGGTCCTCTGTTGAATATAGTCAACTGCTCCCTTGAGCAAGGAGCTTTTCCAGAGGAGTTAAAAGAGGCGGTGGTTAGTCCATTGCTGAAGAAGCCCGGGTTAGACCCCGCGGCTCCCTCCAATTACCGCCCAGTATCCAATTTACCGTACCTGGGCAAGGTAATTGAGAGGGCAGCAATGGACCAGCTGCAGACATTCCTGGATGATGCAACCTGGCTTGACCCCTTCCAGTCCGGCTTCCGTTCAGGCCATGGGACAGAGACCGTCCTGGTCTCCATCACAGACCTACTCCGCTGCCACTTGGATCGAGGCGGATCGGGCGCTGCTCGTGTTATTGGACCTCACGGCAGCGTTTGATACTGTCGATTACCAACTTTTGACACACGCCTCGCGGTGGCGGGGGTGAGGGGACAGCCCTCAACTGGCTGTCCTCCTTCCTCCAAAACCGCCTGCAGCGAGTGAAGTGGGGGAGGTGGTCTCAGAGGGCTCCTCACATTGTGGAGTTCCTCAGGGGCCATTCTCTCCCCGCTGTTATTTAACATCTACATGCGACCACTC